>APFE030780654.1:184132-196879 GCA_000404065.3 Pinus taeda
ACATGCACTGACATGCAACTGAGTTAACTGATGTATTCTATAGTTGCATTATGAGTTAATAACTTGTGAATTAATTAATAACTAATTCACCCAACTCATCTCTAGTCTATTTTCCAGTAGACTAAATACAACCAGTTTAACAAAGCTAAACTGAACACAACTCCATCAACTGCACCTCCAGTCCACTAAACTCAACTCACTTGAGTTCTAACTGAATTCCTGCATGCAAATATTAGTCATCCCATAGGTAACCACGTATTTCCTTCTGGGATCTGCATGTACCACATCCGTAGCTCTCCTGAAGTGCTCCAAGAGAATAAGACAAAGTTTATAGTCTAAATATTATTATGAGCTAATAATATTTGACTGTTCTATATTTAGAATGAGCAATCACTCCGTTGTGATCTAAAAATAGAAGTCCATCTATTTTTTCCCAACATGACCAATCATCCTATAAACAGCAACCTGCAATCCATAGACATGATCCATATGTCTAAAAATAGACATAGTCTAAAAATAGACTTGCGCCAAAAACTTGCCTACGGGACCACTTAGTGAAGGCGACTCCTTTCCACTAAGCTCCATCATCTTGTTGCATTCTCAACAAGCATTTCTTGTTGCACACTTTTCAACAGTTAGAATTAGAATGACCTATCAATTCAACATTACAAGAATTTGTATATTCAATACCAAAATCGATAGTTCCATTTCAATATCAAAGGACCCTTTTTGCAGCTATCCAATGGCTTTCTTGATTCTTAGCCATGAATTAACTAAGTATGCTTACTACATAGGCAATGTCAGGTCTAGTAGTAGTGAGATAATTTAGATTTCCCACTAATTGTCGATACAATGTTCCATCCACCTCTTTTGTTCCACCATCACTTATCAATTTGATATTTTGTTCCAATGGAGTACTCATTGCTTTACATCCATTCATATGAAATGTCTTTAGTACTTCATTTGTATATTTTCTTTGTGCAATTAAGGTCCTTCCATCATCACTCCATACTTCAAGACCTACACAATAGTACATCTGACCAAGATCCTTCATCTCAAATTCATGTGATAACTTCATTTTTATATCTTTAATCAATTTATGACCACTCCCTGTTATTATTAGATCATCAACATATATATGGAGTAATACTATATCACTATTTCTATCTCTCTTAACATACAAATTAGGACCATTTTTTCTTTTGTTAAATCCTTACTGAAAGAAGAATTTATCAATTTTCTCATACCAATATCTTGGCGCCTATTTTAGTCCATATAAGGCCTTTTTAAACTTGCATACAAGATGTTTTTGTCCCTTGTTTACAAATCCTTCTGGTTGAACAAGATAAATCTCTTCTTTTAAGTCACCATTTACAAAAGTTGACTTCACCTCTAATTGATGTAGCTTCTGATCATATTGAGTTGCTAATGCTATCATTATTCTTATTGTATTCATTTTTTCAAACGGGGCAAATGTGTCTTCACAATCTATACTTTCTTTTTGTGAAAAACCTTTTACAACCAATTTTGCCTTATACTTATCTATGCTACCATCTGCATTAAATTTTGTCTTGTACTTGACCATTTTGATCTTATAGGAACTTTATTTTCAGATAATTATGTTAATTCCCAAGTTTCATTTTTCATTATAGAGTCATATTATTCTTTCATAGCTTTCATCCATTCTTTATTATTTTTAGCTTGTTCAGAATTTAAGGTCTCAAAAACAATCATTACATGAGACATTAAAGCATAATCTTTATACTTGATAGGGGTTTGAATATGTCATGTTGACCTTCTTAGAGTTTCATTACACTGTGGAGTACCTTCTCCTCTTATTATTCTTTGTGGAGTTCCTTCATCACTTCTTTGTGGACTTTGACTTCTTGGCATGTCTTCTGGAATGTCCATGTGTTCTTGAGCTTGAGTTGATTCCACAACTTCTTCTTCTTCCTTAAAGCTATCATAAGGAGGTTGCCATACATTATGTTCATCTTCTTTTATTTTTTTATTTGCATGCTCATGAAATATAACATCTGTACTTGCAAATACCTTGTGAGTACTTGGATCATACATTTTATATGTTTTTCTATTAGTAAAATATCCAATAAAAATGCATTTGATGGCTTTGGCATCCAACTTTCTCCTATCCTCTTTAGGAATATGAGCAAAGGCATTGCATCCGAATATCCTTAAATGACTAAATTTAGGCTTAAAACCTTAAAATGATTCAAATGGTGTTTTGTGCTCAAGATACTTAGTAGGGATTCTATTTTTAAGATATATAGTTGTATTAATGGCTTCAGGCCAAAAACTATTAGAAAAACCTTTACATTTTCACATACTACGTGAACATTCAACTAATGTTCTATTCTTTCTCTTAGCTACTCCATTTTGCTGAGGTGTATGTGGTACTGTAAATTGTTGCATAATTCCATTATGTTTGCAATATTTGATAAAATCTCCTGAAGTATACTCTCCACATTTATCTAACTGAAGAATTTTAATGCTCTTTCCTACTTTCTTTTCGACCATACTCTTGAATTCTCTAAAGTATTCAAACACATCACTTTTGTTTCTTATAAAGTACACCCAGATGTATCTAGTGGTATCGTCAATAAATATAATAAAGTAATATGCTCCACCAAGTGACTTAGTTTGCATTGGACCACATACATCAATATGTACTAATTGAAGTATTTCATGTTTTCTTCTATTTTCATGCACATGAAATTCTTCCCTATGTTGTTTTCCTAGTGCACAACCTTCACATTCAAAGTGTTCACCCTTAATATTTGGAAGACCTTCTACCATCAATTTCTTTTGTATTAATATTAGATCATTATGATTTAAGTGTCTATACCTTCGATCAGTGAACGCAGACACAAAACTAAACACAACACACACCGCTTGCTCATTCTATTACCAAACAAATATTGTTATACACAGTGGAGAAGTTTTTCGATTCTAGTTGTCGTTGGCTTCCTCAGGACTCTACCTGAAATCTCTAAAATACTCGAGACACGATTGAGAATTTAATGAATTTGATGATCAGAATTAATGTTTCCAACACAAACATCTACATATTGATCCTACGATCATCGCCCATTAAGTAAGCAATATAATAGACATGATCGACCAAGAAGAATTGCGCAATGGAGCAACAAATGGAATCATGAACATATAATATACCACTTACACCCACGGAAACCCTAAAAAAAATGATACTAAAAATGTGAAAATATATTTTACACTACAGAGAACTTTGATCTCATTTTCTCTCGACACATCTAGTGATAATATAAAAATTGATCATCTCTTTTCGATTTTATAAATTATAATGTATAAAGAGATGGGTCTATATTTATATCAATTTACACCTTCCGATCAACAAAGTTAAACATATATCAATTGGCATTTATAGCAAGTCCCACCATCACCGTTTGAAAGTGGGTTTTAATATGGTAACCTCGTTTCAATTAGAATTTTAAGAACCAAAATAAGTTGGAAATTAGAAAATCTTAGAAGGAGAAGAAATCAAGTATGAAAAAATTGCATTTTTAAGTGCAGGGGTGATGACCTTTATTATGTTTAATACAAATTTTGAAAACATATAAAAAATAAAATTAATTACAATTTTTGGAAATATATAAAAAAAAATAATTTTAATTGTTTGAACTCTACTCAACTATAAATGTACTAATCCAAACAAGTTCCAAAAGGGAATGGAAAATTTTGAAATTATTATAATCTAGGGTATTTAAGTATTTACCAATTAAAAAAAAATAAATAAATAAATTAAATTGTTTTGTATATTGAAATAATTTATTTTAAATTAATAAAAATAGATTTTTTTTTAAATAAAGTTTTTTATTATTATTATTTTGCTAGTTTATGTAAGTTTTACAAATTTCTACTTCCAGATAGCTCAAATCTCATGAGCTTGTGGGTTATGGCCCATTAAAGTATCTTACCTCACTTTAAATCATAATAATGAACTCATAAATATCTAAACTATAGTGCTTCATCCTTTTTTCTCTCTTGGCTACTCCATATTTCTTCTCAGTGCACCCACACTTCAACATAACTATTGTTCCAACTTTTTATGCCCATAATTCCTTGGTTCGAGCTCATGGGTACCACCTGAGGTTGAGAGTCGTGGCTTTACTTACTCCCTAATTCCTTTTCCTATGGTTGGTCCTCACCACTTTGAGGCTTGACCAAGACGAATGCAGACCACTCAAGTCGAAGTTCATTGGTTTCTCTACTCTCCTCCATGACGAGACGACTAATTTGGTGCCCAACCAAACCCCGAGTCAAGGTTATCTCTTGGATAGAACTTCGCTCAAACTAAAGATATGATTGACTGAGGTTGGGAAAACTAGGGAGGTAGGGATTAATAGTGGGACTTTCTCATCTGAATAGATTTGGCACTCATTAAAACTTCAAACACACTTCCACTACTACATCTCCTTCCTTCATACATGCAACAAAATACTCAATGGCCTAAACTCATGACGAAGAATAATTCAATCCACAACCCACCACGTTGACATCTATGCATGATTATCCCACCATACATACACATCTTTATATCATTCTACACTACTATGTTTGTCACGATTGACCAAACATATTTCCCTCAGCACCAATTACACACAAAAGACATGAAATTAAAACACAAAGACATAGGGTTTCATTAATATCAATCTAATTACATAGTGAGGCCCCAGTGAACCGAATTTACATTGGTTGGTCACCTTCACACTATATTTTAGCGCAATGGCAATCCAAATATCCATTGTAATGATCATTCTTTGACATACCCACAAACTACATATATATAAGGATAAAATAGTATCGTGGATCATTTTATATCCACTATCCTCTCTATATTTTACTAACTACACATTACAAAATAGTAATTACATAACAAATTTGTTGGCGGTTACATAATTTGCAAGGAAAATCACATCCCCTAGGCTAAGTCACCACATCCTAACCTTCCTGGAATTTTAATTACCAATTTTTATTAAGGGGAGTCAATGCTTCTACATCAAAATTATGTGCTTGAAATTATTCATCGTCTCTTGATCATGTGCTTCATTGCTACATCTCATTCATCCTCACATTAGATTTCTTCTCCACATGTATCTTTGAGCTTTTTCTTGAACTTAGTAGTGAGTTCAAACGAAGCGTCCACTGACACCTCACCATTCTCTCTCCTCTACTCAATCATTTGGCATCACAAGCTCACCACCTATGGAACCTTCTTGAGCTCCCGTAGGTCCCATGGCTGTTGCAAGTTACCCATTTTCTTGACAATTCTACCCACAACTGTAGCTATGGAATTTCCGCAAAAACTTATACCCAACCACACCTGGAATTTGTTCACCTACCACTTGATGTAGAAAACCTAGGGGTCTACAAATTTTGGCCTCTATATGAATCAAATATAATGAGATTATGGGTTATGGGCCCACTAAACTGGCTCTCCTCAACTTAAATCACAACAAGGAACTTGTAAAACTCCAAACTCTAGTGCTTCATCCTCTACTCTCACTAAGTTGCTCCATATTTTGTCTCAATACACCCGTGCTTCAGCATAATTGGCATTCCAACTTGTTATGCCCACAATTCCCTAGTACAAGATCATGGGTCCCACCTAAGGTAATGAGTTAGGGATTTGCTTACTCCTTGCTTCCTTTTTCCACAACTGGCCCACCACTTCGAGGCTCGACGAAGCCAACTCTACCCCACCTAAGTCACATTAGATTTGTCGCTCTACTTTCCTCTGTGACAAGACAAATACTTTTGGGCCCAACCAAACCCCGAATGAGGGTCAACTCTTGACTAGAACTTGGCTCAAACTAAAGAAATGATAAACTGAGGTCAGACTGACTAGGGAGGTTGGGATCAACTACCAAGGCATTCCTATCTAAAAGGATTCCAACCTCCTAAACTTCAAACACACTTTCACTTCTACACATCCTTCCTTCATACATGTAACAAAATACTCAATGGCTTGAACTTATGACCAAGACTTATTCAATTTGCAATCCCCCATGTTGACATCTATGCAGAGATCTCCCACTATACATAAGCAACTCTATATCATTCTACACTACTATGTTTGTCATGATTAACCACACAAATTTCACTCAGCATAGGTTACACATAGAACACATGAAATTAAAACACATAGATATAAATGTTATTAAGATTGATCTAATTACACAGTGAAGCCTCGTTGGGCCTAATTTACATTGGTTGGTCCCCTTCACACTATGTTATGGTGCCATGGTGGGCTATCTCTCCATTCTAATGGTCACCCTTTAATATGCCCAACGACTACATATGTACATAGAGAGAGAGAAAATAGTAACGTTGATAATTTTAGATCCACAAACCTCTCAATATTTTACTAACTACACACTGTAAAGTAGTAATTACATAACAACTAATTTTGCGGTACACAATTTTTGAGAAAAATTGTAGCCCCTCTGTCACATTGCCATGTCCTCACGTTCTAGATGGTTGAATTATCAATTTTTATTAAGGGGGACCAACTCTCTTGCATTAGAATTTCACGATTGAAATTATTCATGATCCCCTGATCATGTGCTTCATTGTTTCATCTCATTCATCCCCACTTCAGTCTTCCTTCTCCACATGTATTGCGGAACTTTTTCTCAAACTCAACAGTGAGCTACAATTAAGTCTCCACTAACACCTCAGCATGCTCTCTCCTTTCCTTGGTCTTATGGCATCACAGGTTCACCTCCTTTGGAACCTTCTCGATCTCCCTCTTCTCCTCTAGCTATTGAATGATACTCACTTATCAACCTTATCTTGATAGTTCTACCCTCAACCATAGTTGTGGAATTGACACAACAACTTCTACCCAACTGCACCTAGAATTTGTTCACGTGCATTGGGAAATATTTTCCTACTCTTATACCACTTAACATAGATGATCCAAAGGTCTACAAACTTTCACCTCAAGATGGCTCAAATCTAATGAGTTTATGGGTTATGGTCCCACTAATCTAGCTCTCCCCACCTTAAATAACAACAACAAACTCATAAATATTCAAACTCCATTGCTTTGTCTGCTAGCCTCTCTTGGCTACTCTACGTTTCTTGTTAGTGCAACCGCACTTCAACATAGATAGTGTTCCAACTTGCTTAGCCCACAATTCCCTGGTTTGAGCTTGCAAGTTCCACTTGAGGTTGGGATATGAGGCTTTTCTTACTACCTTATTCCTTTTTCCACTGCTTGTCACAACCACTTTGAGGCCCAACCAAGCTAATAGGACCCCACCTAAGTCAGAGTTGGCTGGTTTCTCTTCTCTCCTCCATGAGAAGATGACTACTTTGGATCCTGACTAATCCGGATCTTGGGGGGAGGCCCCAAAGGTCTAGAAAATTGAAATGGATCTTAGGAGGGAGGTCAACAAGATTTGAAAAATTGAAATTCTAGAAGAAAAAGAGGAGAACACAAAATAAAGAAAACCAAAAAGAAACTTTTTTTTTAAAATTAAAACAAACAATAACTGTAAATTCTACATTCTGGTGGACAATATTTCCTTTTTACAAAATGCGACTTGTTACTTATATTCGTTTTTTATTACAATACCACAGGTAAATTCCATGGGTGGGTAAATACCATGGGTGGATGTCACTTACACTACTATGGGTAAATTCCATGAGTGGATAAAATCCATGGGAGAATGAATACCAAGGGTTGATGCCACTTACAATACCTATTAGTGTCAGTCTTTGTAGCCTTCCACCAGCGATCAAACATGCTCTTACAAAGTAGTCTTAGGGTGTCAAAGTCAAATTTTGTCATTTCAGTGAGTCTTCGAGTAAAATTTGGTCACTAGGTATTAGGTCTAGGATTGGTTTCACTCCTTCCTATTTGGCTGAATGTGCCATCATTCAAAGAGTTGTCATCATTATTTCAAGTTCCAATGGGTCATTTTACAACTTCTTTGTGCTTTTTTGGCTTGTATTATATTATTTCCACAACTAGCCCATGTAGTTAACGAGGGGGTTAGGGGGGGGTCACAAGGGGTTTGAGGGGTACCCATAACCCCACTCTATTGGGTCTAGGGAAACGCCCTAGAAAATTTTGGTTTCAGACCCTATGTTAGGTTGGGCGGTCCCACCTATGGTTTCGTGCATGTTTTTCATGCATGGTTTTGGACACGATGGTTTTCGATCCATGGTTTTAGATGCGATGGTTTTTCAGTCCATGGTATTGGATGCTTTGGCATGTATAAATATGTATTGTAACATTGAAAGAAATATAATGAAAAATCAAGCTGGTAGTCCCGGTTTTGGGATCCAGGGGAAAATATTTGTGTATATGTGTTTTATGTGTTATGCTCTCGCATTGTTTATTCTATGTGTCTTAGAATTCGTATGTAGGTAATTTCTGTATGGGGTTAAAACCTATATTTGGTATAAGAGTTGTTTTGGCTTCAAGGGGAGGCCTTTATTGTGAGGGGTTTCGCTCGGGCCTGTGGTAGACCCTGTTCAGTGGGATATCTGCGAGGTTGATTTTGGTGGTGAGAGAAGATGGCGAGTAGTGGAAAGATAGAGATCGAGAAATTTAATGGTTAGAGTTTTGAGTTGTGGAAACTCAAGATGGAGGATCTGTTGGTGGATAAAGATCAACAGATCATGGTAGATCTGGGTACTAAACCAACAGGAGTGTCTGATGAAGAATTAAAAAAGTTGTATCAGAAGGCAAAGAGCACAATACGATTGTGTGTCTCAAATTAAATATTGCTGAATGTATCAAGGGAATATATGGCAAAGGATTTGTGGGAAAAGTTAGGGAATTTGTACCAATCTAAGTCTCTCGTGAATAAACTTTTCCTACGGTAAAAGTTGTATAAGCTGAGGATGAAAGATGGAGACCTAGTGACAGAGAATCTGAACGCATTTAATATTGTGGCAAGTCAATTAGCATATGTTGAAATTAAAATTTCAGATGAAGATAAGTGCATTAGTTTGTTGTCTACCAGATTCGTGGAATAGTCTCATTATTGCAATAGGTAGCAATGCAACTGCCTTGCAGTTTGATGAAATAGTCTTAGCCTTGCTAACAGGGGAGATGAGATGGAAAAATATGGAGAGCCAAAATGGTGATGCCTTGTCTGTATGAGGACAATCCCAGAATAGAAACAAAAATAACTCATCAAGTGGGAGATCTAAATCTCCAGGAAAACCTGTAAAGGTGGTGTGCTGGAAATGTGGAAAGGAAGGGCACTACAAAAGTGACTGTAAATCTAAAGCTCCTGATAAAGAAAAGGGATCTGATGATGCTCCTTCTGTAGAGGCGAAAACCACCTTAGATAAAGGTGGGGATGTGTACTTGGCTTCTTCAGGTACACATGTAGATCATGAGGCATGGTTGATTGAATTAGGTACATCCTTTCACTTCACTCCCCATAGACATTGGTTCTACGAGTATGAGAAATATGATGGCGATGATGTCTTCTTGGGGGATGACAGGAAGGCTAGAATTGTTGGTCATGGAAAAGTAAAGTTGAAGTTGCAAGGTGGAAGGATTAGAACACTTTTGGGTGTTCTGCATATTCTTGCATTGGCCAGAAATTTGATTTCTGTAAGCAAGTTGGATGATGTAGGTTTAAAAATAGTGTTCAATAAGGATATTTGCAAGATGGTTCGGCGAGCACTGGTATTGATGCGGGTAGTTTGGATTCGAACTCTGTACACGCTGCAAGGTAGTACGATTGTTGATGGGTGCAAGAGTTTTGCGGTTCCTAAAAGTGGATGAAAAAATATAGTGGTATCTAGAGAGAAGACCATGTTGTGGCATCAAAGACTTGGACATGTTGGAGAGAAGGGCCTTAGAATACTTCATGTTAAAGGTATGTTAGAAGGTATGAGTAATACCTCTCTGGATTTTTATTTCTGTGAAATTTTTTTATATGAGAAGCAACATCAAGTGAGTTTCCCCTCTAGTGTAAGAGGGCAAAACATATATTAGAGCTTGTGCATAGTGATGTGTTTGGACCTATGAAGGTTCCATCATTGGGTAAGTCTATGTACTATGTATCATTTACATATGACTTCTCAAGGAATACATGGATATTTTTCCTTAAGAAGAAATCTGAAGTCTTTGACTGGTTTAGAGAATTCAAGGCTCTGGTGGAAAACCATATAGAGAAGAAGATAAAGGTGTTGAGGACAGATAACGATGGATAGTTTTGCAGTAAAGAATTTGAAGAATTCTGTAAGAAGTGTGGTATATCACGGCAGAAGACTACTCCATATACACCTCAACAAAATGGAGTTGTAGAAAGAATGAACAAGATGTTGATGGAAAGGGAAAGAAGCATGCTCAGTGGTGCCGAGTTAGGACAAGCATTTTGGGCAGAGGAAGTGGAGACAGCATGTTACCTGGTCAACTGATCACCTTCATCAGTGTTAGAGGATAAAACTCCACAAGAGGTATGGACTAGTAAGAAACCCTCTCTTTCACATCTGAGGGTGTTTGGATGTGATGCATATGTACATGTTCCAAAGTAGAAATGAACTAAGTTGGATAGTAAATCTGAAAAGTGCATCTTTATTAGGTGTAAGGATGGTTTAAAGGGTTATAATCTTTGGAACCCAGTAACAAGGAAGGTTGTATATAGCCGAGATGTGGTGTTCAGAGACGTGAAAGATGTTATTAAACATGAAGTCCAACCAAAGGAACCTGAGAATATAGAGTTTCAGCTAAAGGAGGAAGAATTAGACTCTACAGTAGAGGAGGAATCAGAAGATGAAGAGCCACAAACTCCGGGTGAGAGAAGATCAGCTCAAGAAAGAAGGCAGCCAAAAAGGTATAGTAGATCTGCTTTCTATTCAAATTTTGCTTTATTTATTATTGATGATGATCCTAGAACTATGAAGGAAGCAATAGATTCAGATGATGGAAAACTATGGAAAGAGGCCATGGTTGATGAAATGGCATCTTTGCACAAAAATGGGGCTTAGGATTTGGAGGAGTTGTCGGCTGGAAGGAAATCCATTGGCAGCAAATGGGTGCTCAAGAAGAAGACAAATGTAGAAGAAAAGGTGGAGAAATACAAAGCTCGGTTGGTAGCAAAGGATTCCGAAGTGCCGGGAATTGATTTTTGTGATATTTTTTCCCCTATTGCCAAGGTAGCTTCTATTACATTACGCTTATCTATTGATATTGTTTTTTATTTTGAGGTAGAACAAATGGATGTGAAGACAACATTTTTTCATGGGGATCTGGAAGAAGAGATCTACATGAAGAAACCTAAAGGCTTTACAGTGAAGGGTAAGAAAGAACTGGTATGCAAGTTAAATAAGTCTCTATATGGTTTAAAACAGACACCAAGGATGTGGTATCAGAAATTTGATACATTTATATGGGAAATTGGCTTCATTATAAGCAAAGCAGATCACTTTGTGTATTTTAAATTAATTAGTGACCGTGTTATTTATCTGGTCTTGTATGTGGATGATATGTTGCCGGTTGGAAATGACAAAGAAATTATCCACGATTTGAAGACCCAATTGTCCTCCAAATTCGACATGAAAGATCTTGGTGCTGTAAACTATATTTTGGGCATGGAAATTAAAATAGATCAGGTAAAGAGGAAGCTCTAGTTAAACCAAAGGAAGTATTTCTTGACAATATTGCAGAGGTTTAATATGCATGAAAGTAAACCGGTGAAGGTTCCTATTCCTGTAGGTGTGAGGTTATCTGCTGAACAACATCCCAAGACACAAGAAGAGGAATAGGACATGTCTCCTTTTTCATATGGAAGTGCAGTCAGGAGCTTGATGTATGAAATGGTCTATATTAGACCAGACATTGCATAAGCAATGGGAGTATTGAGTAGGTTTATGTCAAAACCAGGGAAGGAGCATTGGACAGCAGTGAAGCATGTTTTGAGGAATTTGTGTGGCACTAGTGATTATGGTTTGTGATACCAAGGAATACCAGGATTGGACATAGTGTTAGATATTCATGGCTTTGTTGATGCAGACTGAGTTGGAGATCTAGATCATAGAAGATCTACAAGTGGGTATGCGTTTAACCTATTTGGAGGTGCAGTTAGTTGGATGAGTAAGAAACAATCTGTAGTGGCACTATCAACTACAGAGGCAAAATACATGGCAGCCACTCATGTAAGCAAGGAAGCAATTTGGTTGCAAAGATTGTGTTCAAGTATGGGGTTAGTACAGGGAGCTATAAGGATAGACTGCGACAACCAAAGCGGAATTTTCTTGGCAAAGAACCCTGCATATCATTCAGAGACAAAGAACATTGATGTTCAATATCACTTTGTGAGGGACATGATAGAAGACAAAAAGGTGTTGCTGGTAAAGGTGGACAGTTTGAAGAATACTGTAGATGCATTGACAAAATCTGTGAGCTCTGAGAAGTTCCCTTGGTGTAGAGAAACAATGGGTGTTGCAGGGCTAGATAAATGACTAAGCTCTCTTGTGGCCTCTTGTGGAAAGAAAACAACAAGTGGGAGAATGTTGGGTTGTGTTATATTCTTTCAATGACTAGCCCACGTAGTTAACTAGGGGGTTAGAGTGGGGGCGGAGTCCCCCCTTCATTGCACCAATTACGCAGAAAGGAGGTCAAGGGGGGTATGAGGGTGGCAGGTACCCCCCCTCTACGGAGTCTCAAGGAGCACCCCGAGTAAACTATTTTGGGACCCTATATTAGGTGGGGCA
>APFE030780654.1:197052-213991 GCA_000404065.3 Pinus taeda
TGGTTTTGTGCATGTTTTTCACACATGGTTTTGGACGCGATGTTTTTTGGTCCATGGTTTTGGACATAATGGTTTTTCAGTCCATGGTATTGGATGCTTCAGCATGTATAAATATGTATTGTAACACTGAAAGGAATATAATGAAAAATGAAGCTGGTAGTCCTGGTTTTAGGATCTAGGGGAAAATATTTGTGTATATGTGTTTTATGTGTTATTCTCTCTCATTGTTTATTCTATGTGTTTTAGAATTAGTATGCAGGTAATTTTTGTATGGGGTTAAAACCTACATGTTTCAGTTGTGCTTAGATAAGGCTCATTTCACTCTCCTAGCGTTTTGAAGGTAACTTTTCTTGGATGGTCAAGTCATCAACAAGACTTGTATCCTGATGCTCATACATCTTCCCCTATCCTTAATATACCTTCTTAAACACTTCCCATCACTGATATCCCTCTAATTCATCATTTTCCTACAAACCCTAGCCTATTGCTACAATTTGACACTTTTCTCGGTTATGCCTATGTTTTTCCCTTTTGGATCCCTTCCCCTCGCTCAATCCTTGAAATTTCACTTTCCCTTGCTTCTTAACATTCCTCCCTACTTCCCAAAATTTTCTCAAGAATTTATAATCCCCTCATCCCATTCATTTCCCTTTATTCCTACAAAACCTTGTTCCACACATCAGGACAAGTTTTATTCAAATGATGTTTTTGAGAAAGAAAAGATGAATTTGACAAATGTGAGAGAGGTTTTTTTCCATCATAGACTCAAAAATAAAAACCTCCAGTTTTTATATAGGTCTCATGGTTTAGAAGAAATGTCCAAACAATAATTCTCCACAGGAGAGTTGCTCCACTTCTAGAGTGACCTTCTGCCTCATTTAACTAAAATAACATTTTATATTTTGGTAGCCTCATTCTGCACATTTTGACCAGTCTTGGGAGATTGAGATTTTGATAGGGCAAAATGAGCATCAAATTGAAAAGTTCAAGATGATCTCGAAAGTATACTCAACACGCTTTCCAGTGAGCTATCCCATGCTCAATTTGGATATTGAGAAGGCAGTTAAAAGTCATATTCAAGTGACACTGCGCATTAAGGGAGCGACACTATGAGTTTGGGTTTGACGCTGCACATTTAGGAGTTGGCACTGTGCGTCCAAGAGGTGGTATTGTGCATCTATGTTTAGCGCTACGTGTTGAGCATAAGGACAAGAAATGCCTCAAAACTTCAAAAAAATTCAAAATTTCCCTCCCCTTCATACAAGTAAGTTTTCCTCCTATACTACATTGTTGGTTTGCAATCAAACTCTTAAGCATAATTCCCCATGGTAAATGTCCAACCCTAAACTCTGCCATAGTTATGCCAAAAACCATAAACCCCAATTTTCTCTGCTATCACCTATCATTAAAATTCTAAACTCTTTCCCTATTACATTCCATAACATCCACATCCCTTTATCACTCTTCCAAAAAAGAAATATCTCAAAAAAACCAATCCCTCCCTCTCATTTTTATGATTCCTACTCCCTCATTCATTTTCTAGCCCATAAGGCCATTTCCCATCCCCTCACTCCTAAATCACTTATGCTCATTCCCTTTATCCATTTTATTGGAGTGCATAGAATCAAAATTTGCAAACATGGATAAATGAGAAGGCCAATAGGGATAACCAGATGATTAGACACATGGCCTACCACTACAGGACCCGAAACAGAATTTGCAACATGAGGGTCAAACAGATGAAAGCTAAGCTAAAGCGGGTTGTAAGAGGAAGAAAAGAGGAGGATAAGCTTAGCTTTCTTGCTAAAGATTCCTTGGCTCATCAAGATTCTTTATGGTGGTGCTACTCACCAATTTTTGTCAAGTTTGGAGAAGATTTTTTTTTTGCAAATTTTGGAAATTGCACACACAGAAAATTTGGCTCAACACACAACGCCACTGGAACTGCATTTTTCCTAGGGGCATCCAATGGAAAAATGGCTTTCATTTTTGCATTTAGAGCGATGAGTACATGCACCCTATGGATTTTCTAAGTTTTTGGGGAAGAACTGGTCCACCAAAAGGTCAAAAAAACACCTTAAAAAGGACATTTCTGCCACTTTTTGGACACAGAGAAGGAGTCTTGGGAGAATCACCATTTTAGGGTTCAAATGAGATCCAAATGAAGAAATTCTAGGTGTTTTGGAAATAATACTTGCAGCCTTTCCAATGAGCTATCATGAGCTCAATTTGGATTCAATGAAGGCCTCCAAAAGGCACTTGAAAGTGGCACTACGTGTTGGGCCAGTAGCGCTGCGTGTAGGGCAAATTTGCATAGGATGGCTATTTTTCCATTTTTTTACTGTGTTCATGGATTTTATCTCATGGAGGATGTTTTACCTTTGTAAATGATGACTTGTCATGTAAACATGATGGATAATTAGTAGTAGAGGGAAGATTCAGTAGATTAAAACTCAATTTGAGCTCAAATGAATCAGTTTTTCACTTTTCGAGGCAAGTTGTTAAGATGTCGATATTCCAGTTTCTTGTTTAAAGTTGGTTAGATTAGCTCCTTATCTTAGGGATTCAACCCCTGAGGATGGGAGGAGGTTGAAACAAACCCTATATCTTCTTCTTCTTTATCATTTTAAAGGGTTGGACTCAGTTGGATGCTCATACCTTGATTGTACATCATTTTGTAGCAGTTTAGCAGGAGATTAATAAGTATTGCAACTATTTTTGTGGGATCCATGTGGTATGGAGTTTAGTATAGTTTCTTATCTTGTGATCATATTTTAGTATGTTTTTGTATTCCGTTAATCATTTCATTGCTTCTAAGTGAATTATTTCAAGTTGATAAGAAAAACTCCTCACATCACTACTCTGCTTTGGGAAAACATTCACCACTTCATGTTTTCTACATTTTGGGAAGGATCCATGATAATCACATGCTCTTCCTGGACTCTCACGAGTCTTAAATACCTCACCCATGAAGCCCTAGAGTGCTAAACCTTATGCCTACCTTTCCCCATTGAACACCCTCTAATTTTGACCTCATTCCCTAGCCCTAAACTGTCCAGATCCTCCTAATCCAACATAACCCTTTCAAAATCCAATCAAAACTTTGTGCTACTATAGCTAGCCTAATATCTTTCTCCTAATCCAATCATCTTGGTTGAGATCCTTACGGAGAGAGACCTCTCCTGACCTAGTAGGGCTAGCTACTTGGCTAAGCGTGGTTTGTGATTACCCTGACCTTGCCTTCCTTTAGCCTAAGTTTCAATCCAGGTGATAACATAGTGGCGACTCCACTGGGGAATGCAGTTTTATGTTCTTCAGCAAAATGTATCAGGCTCAGATCTGTTTGTTGATGGTGGACAATGATCAGACACTAGAAGGCTAAAATCATTCACCTAACGACTCCAAATCATTTTCGAGATCAGATCAAAGGACTCCACTAGAGGATGAACACAACCAACAAGAACATGAAAGGACAATATGGAAAGATCAGGTATTCAAGTTGGAATTTCATCCAAGACATTACATTCTTTGCTATAAATTATTTCTTCTCTTTTCTTGAGAATGTCAAGAAGGCTTTACAAAGTATACTGTATTTGAGAAAATATCCTAGACCTACATGTGATTTCTTCCCTTTGAAGATTGCGAATACAAAATATTTGCATGCCTTTGATCTTGATCAAGACCCTTCCTCTGAATCTTATGATGATCGTCTTCAAACTGATGAGCCTCAAGAGATCAAGAATAATTCTACAGCTTTTTTATATACTCCTATACCTTGTAAAATCTAGATAGATATAAGCCTCTGAGTTTACCTCCTATATCCTACGCTTTCCCTAAAAATCATTACCTATATCTACCAAGATTTGATGGTGAATGCAACAAAATCATTGCTGAGAGACATGCACTAAATTTTGAGTATTTTCTTGACCTTTTTGAAGTTGATGAAGAGGATGTTAGTATTAGGATTTTTGCTCTTTCTTTGCAAGGCAAAATCAAGAGTTTGTTCAAAACCCTACCTGATGTGAGCATCTCAGATTTCCAACAGTTCACCAAAGTTTTCCTCGACAAATGGGTGGTCAAATGAAACCCTTTCTTGATTCTAAGAGAGTATAACCAGTTGAAAAGACAACCAGAGGAGATAGTACAACAATTTTCTGCCAGATTTAACCAAGTATATTGCTCGATGCCCGCTAATATAAGTCCTCCTCCTCGATTCACTCTCTTACACTACCTGGAAGCCTTAGATCCAAAATTGGAGTTTTAGCTGACAGAAAGGGACCTTGTGACACTTGAAGAGATGAAAAATAGTGCAGTAGATGTAGAGGCTAATTTGCTGATCAAAAGTGCAAAGTTGATGGAAGAAAAGATGAAGAACATAGATCCAGAGCAATCGACATCTTTAGAAGTAAAGCTCGACATTTTGGTAAGTACAATGGAAGAGATGCTGCAAAATATCACCACAAGGAATGAGTATGATGTTCAAGACCATGGATCACTGATTGAAGAAAAACAAGTGGTGATCCAAAACATTTTCTTTCTTATCCTAGTTGTCATAGATCTGATAATGGTCTGACACATATGCTTGATGATGAGTTTTATACTGATGATTTGCCTAAGTTTGATCAATATGATGATGATTATGTTCTCCAAACAGAAGCTAGTCTTGCAAACAAATCGGCAACTGGTTTGTGGAAGGACGAAGTTCACTTTCAACAGCTCGAATATAGTGATCAGTCGATGCATATCAGCTATGGAAGTGAGGAGGAAAGTGCAGAAATTTTTTAAGTAAGTGAAGAATCTTTGCCTCTTTGTTTTACTTCATTTCAAATCGTCATAGAAAAATTTCGTGCAATCATAAATCAACCATCAATAATTTTTTATCTGGACCATCTAGAGGGCAAAGAGTTGTCATCATTATTTCAGGTTCCAATGGGTCATTTTACACCTTGTTTGTGCTTTAGTTGTGCTTAGGTAAGGCTCATTTCCCTCTCCTAGGGTTTGGAAGGTAATTTTTCTTGGATGGTCAAATCATCAACAAAACTTGTACCTTGATGCTCACACACCTTCCCCTATCCTTGATATACCTTCTTAAACACTTCCCATCACTGATATCCCTCAAATTCATCATTTTCCCACAAACCCTAGCCTATTGCTACAATTTAACACTTTTCTAGGTTAGGCCTCTGTTTTTCCCTTTTTGACCCATTCCCCTCACTCAATCCTTGAAATTCCACTTTCCCCTGCTTCATAACCTTCTTCCCTACTTCCCAAAATTTTCTAAAGAATTTATAAGCCCCTCATCCCCTTCATTTCCCTTTATTTCTACAAATTCTCTGTTCCACACATTGGGATAGGTTTTATAAAAATGATGTTTTTGAGCAACAAAAGATAAATTTGAAAAAAGTGAGTCATTTTTGTCCATAATAGACCCAACAAGAAAATCCTCCTTCTGTTTTTACACAAGTCTCATGGTTTGGGAGAAATGTCCAAACAATAATTTGCCACAGGAGAGTTGCTGCACTTCTGGAGTGACCTTGGGAAAATAAATCTTTCTCCTATATGGAATGTCCAAAAGACTTACTTGATGAGTCAAATGATAACTAGACACAGATATATTTTCGGTGAGCTATCATGAGCTCAATTTGTAGTTGAGGAAGACCTTCAAAAGTTGACTGAAATAGCACTCTGCATTTTGGCAGCCTCATTCTTCACATTTTGAATAGTCTTGGGAGATTGAGCTTTTGACATGGCAAATGAGCTCCAAATTGAAAAATTCAAGATGTTCTGGAATGTAGACTCGACAAGATTTCT
This sequence comes from Pinus taeda, assembly GCA_000404065.3. Classification (NCBI taxonomy): domain Eukaryota; kingdom Viridiplantae; phylum Streptophyta; class Pinopsida; order Pinales; family Pinaceae; genus Pinus; species Pinus taeda. Next base: position 202,864 of record APFE030780654.1, read on the forward strand.
AGATAGCTATCGCACGCTCAATTTGTACATTGAGAAGGCAATCAAAAGTCATATTTAATTGGCATTGCACGTTCATATATGGTGTTGCACGTCTGGGCTCGGCACTGTGCGTTCAGGGGGTAGCATTTTGCGTCTGAGAGGTGGCAATGTGCATTGAGAAAAAGGGCTAGAAAGGCCTCAAAAATTCAAAAAACTTCAAAATTTCCCTCTCTTCCCTTCATATGAGTAAGTTGTCCTCCCATACTACATTGTTGGTTTGCAATCAAACTCTTAAGCATAATTCCCCATGGTAAATGTCAAACCCTAAAATATCCCATAGTTATGCCAAAAACCCTAAACCCCAATTTCTCTTGCTATCACCTATCACTAAAATTATAAACTCTTTCCCTATTACATTCGATAACATCCACTTCCCTTTATCCCTCTTCCCAAAAAGAAATATCTCAAACACTCATTTTTATGATTCCTACTCCCTCATTCATTTTCTAGCCCATAAGGTCATTTCCCATCCCCTCCCTCCTAAACCACTCCTAGTCATTCCCTTTATCCCATTTCTTCAAGTACACAGCCTCAAAATTTACAAACATGGACATATGAGAAGGCCAATAGGGATAATCAAAGCTAGGATCAGGTGGGCTCTAAAGGGCATAAAAGTGGAGGATAGGCTTAGATTGCTTGCTGAAGCTTCCTTGGTTCATCAAGATGTTTGATGGTGGTGCTGCTCACTAATTTTGGTCAAGTTTGGAGAAGATTTTGTTTTTCCCAAATTTGGAAAGTGCACACACAGAAAATCTGGCTTAACGTGCAGTGCCATTGGCATTGTGCTTTTCCTAGGGGCATCCAATGGAAAAATGGCTTGCATTTTTGGATTCAGGACAATGAGTACATGCACCCTATGGATTTGCTAAGTTTTTGGGGTAGAATTGGTCCACCAAAATATCAAAAAACACCCTAAAAATGACATTTCTGCCACTTTTTGGACACATAGAAGTAGACTTGGGAGAATCAACTTTTGAGTGGTTAAATGAGCTCCAAATGAAGAAATTACAGGTGTTTTGGAAAGTAACCTTGAAGATCTTTCCAATGAGATATCATGAGCTCAAAATGGATGTCGAAAAGGCCTCCAAATGGGACCTGAAAGTACTACTACGTGTTGGGCCAGTGGCGTTGTGCGTAGGGCAAATTTGCACATTATGGCTACTTTTCCATTTTTTTACTATGTTCATGGATTTTCTCTCATGGAGGATGTTTTACCTTTGTAAATGATGACTCAGCATGTAAACATGATGGATAATTAGTAGTGGAGGTTAGATTCATTAGATTAAAACTCAATTTGAGCTCAAATGAATCAGCCTTTCACTTTTAAAGGCAAGTTGTTAAGATGCCTATATTTTAGTTTCTTGTTTAGAGTTGGTTAGATTAGCTCCTCATCTTATGGATTTGACCCCTAAGGATGGGAGGAGGTTGAAACAAAGCATATATCTTCTTCTTCTTTCTCATTGTAAAGGGTTGGACTCAGTTGGATGCTCATATCTTGATTGTACATCATTTTGTAGTAGTTTAGCAGGATATTCATAAGAATTGCAGCTACTTTTCTGGAATGCATGTGGTATGGAGTTTAGTATAGTTTCTTCTCTTTTCATCATATGCTAGTATGTTTTGCGTATTCTGTTAATCATTTCATTTCTTCTAAGTGAATGCTTTCATGTTGATAGGCAGAATTCATTACATCACTGCTCTGCTCTGGCAAAACATTCACCATTCATGTTTTCTATAGATTGGGAAGGATCCATGATAATCACATGCTCTTCCTAGCCTCTCACCAGTCTTAAACACCTCACCCATAAAGCCCTAGAATGTTAAACCTTATGCCTACCTTTCCCAATTGAACACCCTGCAATTTTGACCTAATTCCCTAGCACTAGACTGTCCAGCTCCTCCTGATCCAGCAAAACCCCTTCAAAATCCAATCAAAACTTTGTGCTACTATATCTAGCCTAATATCATTTTCCTGATCGAGTCATCTCAGCTAAGATCCTTACGGAGAGAGCACTTTCCCGACCTTGTAGGGCTAACTACTTAGCTAAGTGTGGTTTGCGGTTACCCTGGCATTGTCTTCCTTCAACCTGAGGTTCAATCTAGGAGATAACAATACCATGAGAAAATACCATGGGTGGACACCACTTACAATCCCATGGGTAAATTCCATGGGTGGATAAATACCATGGGTAGATGAATAACATTGAGGGATGTCACTTACAATACCATGGGTAAATTCCATGGGTGGATGAATACCATGGGTTGATAAAAACCATGTGTGGATGCATTTTTCATTCAGATCATTCCTCGCTCCTTAAGAAGCAATGGTCCACATTGCATGAAGTTCCCTCCTGAGAAGCCTTTGTTGAATATGAAGAGCCACTAAAGAGAAGTTTTTTGTGTGGTTAACCCATAACCATGATGAACAAAGAACTGAGGATAGAGATACCCTATAATGCTTGTGACCAACTATGATACTCATAGTTTACAACCTAGCAAATGGACTTCAATGAAGTGTGCATTTGTGGATGACCCATAACCATGACAAAAAAAGATCTGATGATAGATATACCCTGTAATGTTTGTGACATAACAGTGTGTGTCCTAGCAAATGGACTTTAATGATAATGATTTTGTGCAATTGACCCATAACCATGATGTTGATTGTTGATGAAGTAGCAGATTCCTACATAGCCTAGGGTGGGAGGACACATCTAAAAAGGTAACCCACTCCAAATGTTGCTCTAGATATAAAAACTAATTTAAAATGGACATAAATCGGTCAATATAACTCAAAATATTTATTGTAATATGTTTTTGAAAATAGAATGTCCATTATGCATCTTTCTATGTCGTTGAAATCCCTATTTGGACACTCTAGAAACTCAAATTCATGCTGCAACTATCCTGTCATCATAAAAGTTCTGAAAAATAGCTCATTTTAAATCAATGATATCTCCCTCATCCGAACTCCGATTCGACCAAATGTTGTTTTTGAAATTGTGTGATTTTTCAAAAAAAGCTCACATATGTAATCATTTTTTTTTGAAATTCTACACAAAAACTGAAAAAAAATGATAGGAGAGTTATCGTCGATGAATTATCGTCAAAACAAATTTTGTAACACAGTTGATTTTAAATTAGCGATACTTCCCTCATCCAAACTCTTATTTGTTTTTGTAAATTTTCACCAAAAGTTTCTATTATGCTCTTCAAAATCATCACCTAAACAATTTCAGAAAAAAATGAAAATACTATATTATATATATATATATATAATATATATATATATATATATATATATTATATATATAATATATATATTATTCCCGCTTTACCCAAGAAAGTGTTATGTAGAGGTCATAGCACGTGCATGAATTTTGTTGAATATTTCTGCAAAACTTTGAAATTGAAATATGCGTAAAACCCACATTCCCATGGAGCCATAACTTAAATATGATACCACTGATTCAAATCTTTGGGGGAGACCCCCAAGATCTAAAAAATTGAAATGGATCTTGGAGGGAGGCCCCCAAGATTTGAAAAATTGCAATGCCAGAAAAAAGAGGAGAACATGCAATAAACAAAACCACAAAGAATTTGTTGTTATTAAAACGGATAATAACTAGAAAATCTACATTGTGGTGGAAAATTTGTCATTTTTACAAAATGCGACTTGTTACTTATAGTTTTTTTTTCATAATAGCACAGGTAAATTCAATGGGTGGGTAAATACCATAGGTGAATGAATACATGGGTGGATGTCACTTAGAATACTATGCATAAATTCCATGAGTGGATAAATACCACTGGAGGATGAATACCAAGGGTGGATGCCACTTACAATACCATGGGTAAATTCCATGAGAGGATGAATACCATGGATGGATGCCACTTACAATACCATGGGTAAATTCCATAGGTGCATGAATACAATGGGTGGATGCATTCTCCATTCGGATCATTGACCAAAGAGTTGGGGTTAGCTTCCGATTGGAACTCTACTTGAACTAAAGGAACGATCTAGTGAGGTTGGGCTAACTAGGGAGGTTGAGGTCAACTAATAGGACTTGCCCATCTGAAAAGATTCCACAGTCCTCATTGAAACTTCAAACACACTTATGTTGTTACATGCGATTCCTTCATACAGGTGACCTAATACTTGATAGCTTAAACTCATGACCAGGCCTTATTCAATCTGCAATCCCCCACATCAATGTCTGTGCCCCCCATACATGCATATCTCTATATCAGTCAACACTACTTTGTCTATTACAATTGACCAAATAGATTTCACTCAACAAATGTTACACATAAAGCATGAAATTAAAACACAAGGATATAGAATTTCATTAATATCGAGCGAATTACATAGTGAGCCCTCACTGAGCCTAATTTACATTGATTGATCACCTTCACACTATACTGTGGTGTCATGGAGGGCTAAATCTCCATTGTAATGGCCACTCTTTAACATGCTCTAAGGATATATATATATATATATATATATATATATATATATATATACAGAGAGAGAGAGAGAGAGAGTAGTATTATGGATCATTTTAGATCCACAATTCACTCCATATTTTACTAACTACACACTGCAAAATAGTAATCACATAACAAATGATTTGGTAGTTACACAATTTGCGAGGAAAAACACATCCCCTCAGTGACACTACCACATTCTCACCTTCCAAGTGGTTTAGTTATTAAGTTTGATTGGGGGGCAACGCCCCTGCATCATGAGTGCACAACTAACCTATGGTTTGAGTAGCCATGACCCAAAAGCATCTAAGTCATCAAAATCAATGAGAGATTGTACCTAGCTAGAACCTACCCATAAAATTTTGAACACATAACCTTCTTAGTGTCTTACCTTGTCTTTTATACACATTAATAATTTTAAAATATATTTTTTAATTATTTTATTTCTAACCTATTATTATATTAAATAAATAAATTATAATTATATTAATAAATAAAATAAAAAAAAATGTTTCCCTTTAAATATCTAATATAAATATATTGATAGTGAAATTTAAGATTTATCGAACAGATAACATTTACATAGCACCATGCTTACCTTGTCTACTATACCCCATAAAATATTTTAAAAACAATTTTCTAATTATTTGATTCCATAACCTTTTATATTTATATTAAATAATAAACAAATAAAATTAGAAAAAATGTTCTCTTTAAATATCTCAATATGAGATTTATTCATACGTGAATATAAGATATATTCTGACGTTGCCATGGCGTGTCAACCATCTTGAGGGCTCATAACAAACCATATTAAAAACATGAGCGCGCATGACAAACCAATTGCTACATATATCAAAAATATTACCGCTCTCAGCAACCCAATAAGATCCAAATATACCTGCGGAAATGAGTGTTCATTGTAATTAATTATTCATCCAAACCCAAATTAGCTGAAGCCGTAGTCTATCGGTTACATGTTTTGGAGGTTTCCTCGAAGCAAATTAAAATTCATCCTAAAAATCGTAGTTTGACGTAAGATGAGACGGGCATTCCCTTCTAGCATTTGAAAATCCCTCGCACCATAAACTGTAATTTTACTCATCGAAAAGTCAAGTAAAATTGAAGTAATTTAGTAGAGTTGATAGAAGTAATTTATTAAAAGTTTTTAAATATTAAAATTTATGGTTATAAAATAATAAATTTCAAAATATTGAATGTTTATATATTTTAATAAATTTTTTAATTAATTAAATAATAATATAGTTGTTAGAATAATGAATGCTATAGTCTCTGAGGATAGTTTTAGATTAGAACTGACAATGATTATGTATAGATTTTTTTGAACCCAACGTTTTTGGACTACAAGTCAAGTGAGTCCCCATGATCAGGGGACTGCATCAATAGATATTCTCCAGATTTTGATGAATGGACTCACTTGGTAATCCGAAAAGTTGGGTTCACAAAACACTATATACACGAGTCATTCCTCCTGCTATCTAATATAATTTTATTATTAAAAATAATAATAATAAATAGTAATATTAACTATTTTAATAAATTTATTTAATTAATTAAATAAATGAATATATATTATTTGATTATTTAAAATAATAATAATAAATAGTAATATATGTAAATATTTTTTATAGTGTATTTGAAGAGATTTTATTCTTCTTAATCCTTCAATAAATGAGAGAGACATATATATAGATATAAGTTCTTTTCATTTTGAGCAACACATTTATAAGGCATTTTCATAATGAGAATTTCATTTATATTATAATGATGATTAATGTCTACTAAGATCTTTCGAATGAGTCGAATGAGTTACTAGTACACTTATATGGTCTACTAAGCATTTAAAGGATTACACTTGTCACTCACATCTTAAATTAAATTAGGAAACATATGTTAATTTCTACATGTCTCTCTATATTAAAATATAAAAAATTTATTTCATTTGCTTTATAATTGATATTAAATGTCATTAATGTAAATATCGAAATGTTTTATTTATGGATGCCATTGAAATATTTTTTGATATTAGTAGATGTATTTAAAATATCATGTCAACACTATGTTAAACATAGAATGAATAACACATGTCCTTTATATTGAATTGTAATATTAATATTGCATAAGTGTGTTGTGTCAACCTTATAGTGAGTAGTGAAAAAAATACACAACTCCCTTATAGTAACAACCAGAAATCAATTATAACAAAACTTAACTATTTTTAACTTTCAATTATTTTATCTTTCTATATAAAATTAGAATTTTCTTTACTTTCAGTCATTTTATTTCTATAAACTAAAAGTAGAAAGTAGTTACAAATGAAATACAAAATTTTTCATGTTGAAATATTTTTTTTCTAAGTAAACTGATCTATTTATGAAGGCATAATGTATAAGGAGGCTCTCGCCTCAGCAGTACTGGGTCAGTTGAATGACCTTTCTGAGCATTCAACATTGAGATCGTGATTGCCCCAGAAGGGGAAACCAGTCCATGCCCAAAATTAAGAAAGTTCCAACTACCCGCGCAGGGGCTATAGTTCCATAATACAAAAATTATAAGAAAAGATCGAGAAATCCAAAACTTGACTCAGACTTTTCCATTGTAAGTTGACCAGTGGGAGCAAAATTCCAAAATTTTGACGCCCAAGAGGAGAATAAGATAGCGAAATACCCGATAGGATGCAAGTATCAAAATGACATATAGCGAAACTAAACAAAAACAAGTTTATGGCTCGCCACGTGACCTGGCAAGCAACTGCATAGTGTCCTCTGTAGGTTCTTCCTCCACTATTAGACACCACCCGTAGATGTCAGAACCGTGTTCTCTGAATGTATGCAACCTGCACTGTCCTCAATTTGGATGCCCTTATCGTTACGGGTGGCTTCGCTTTCCAGCATTTGCGGTTTGCTGCTAGAAGGGATATCCTTGTCTTTTGGTTGGCTTCTGGAGCTCGGCTCCCCTGGAACAAAATTGAAAGGAGGATCCTGGTTGAATTCCCTGCTGAGCATAGGTTCAGAGTTGGAGGTAGGGACTTCCCTGAAATCCAATGTGATTGTGACAATAATGAGCAGCTTGTTCAAGGCGCTTTGAAAATGGAAGTGCACTTGCTGAGAGGTGGCATTGGTCGCTCTGTGTTGGGGGATGCTTTCGGAGTAACAAGCCTCACTAGTACTCAGTCTTCCATGGCCGCTTCGAGTGTTCAGATACTTGCCAAGGTAGTGGGGATTGGAGAGGGTAGGGGAAGGGGAAACAGAAGGGGACTAATACCCAGGACGATTAGCACCACCATGACTGCCTCCATGCCTTCTCCTCATTCTATGATCATGTCGCATCAGTCTGATGGTGTGAGGCTATTGTGAGCGAAGGGAAACTTGGGCAAGAACCAATCCAGGTGCCACGGGAGGAAAAAGGCGGGGGTCTACGTGATTCACAGGGAGAACAGAGGAACGAGCTAAGACCTCAGTTTGCAGATGGCAGAGAAGGCACTGGGAATAATGGTTTCCATTGCCCAGGTCGACGCAGCTTAAGAGTCTGCAGTGTCTTCGAGTAGCTATGCGAAGGCTCGGCTCAAAGACGGATGGATGGCAGGAGCAATTGAGGTGCTGAATGATGGGGTGAGGATTACTCTGTTCCATATTTCTAGACTTGCAGGGAATGTCTCGAGATTCCCAAGTAGTTAATGGCGCCGACCTCAGAGCCATGACTTTCCATGAGATCACACAAGCGAAGGCAAAAGTGGCCATATGGATGGGTCGCTTATTTGTCTGCCTGCTCATGCACCATAAATGGCTATCTACCACCTGCATTCGAGATTTTCATATTGAAATATTATTTATTATTAATATTATTTAATTTATTAATGTAATTATAATTTATTATTTTTAAATGTAACTTTACAGAAATCTCTCTTATAATACTTTTATACTATATTAAATTATTAAAATACTTCTCCACACAACAATTATTAATTAAATAAATTTATTATTTAATATAACTAAAATTATATCCTAATTCATCAAAAATCATTTTAAATAGTAATTAAAATCAAATTTAAACAAAATACACATTTTTTCTAACTATATACCATAATTAAAAAACATTAATTATTTTCTTTTATTATTATATTTCATAACTCTAAAGTTCAAATAAACCTATCGTCATAACATATAATTAATAAGAAAAAGCACAATTCCACGTGTAAGTTCACATGCACGCCAAATACTTACATAAAAGTTTTCTTTCTATGTTTGTTGTTGCTTTAAGAGGCAAACTCATAATTCCACCTCTATAACATTATAAATGCACCTTGAAATATGTTTTTGATAGCCAGATATAACACGGGTGTAGTGATGACTAAAAAAATCACAGCATGGGTATCAAAAGTGCATGACAGAGCACATTGTAATACTATAAAAATGAAAATAGAAATTTCCCTTCAAAAATCCAATCCGCAATATCTCTAGCTTCATTAATGGTTCAGACAGATTTCGTACTCATAACATCTCATGCTTCTGGTATCAATTTTACTTTCATTTTTCTTTTCCTCCCGTTTAAAAAGGATAGAAATTAAAAATAACAGCCACGATCTTCCATATTCTCTCAGCTTTCTTCGGAAAATTCCGGTCTTTGGTTCAAATGAGCTAAAGGCTAGCTGCCACTAAGATATTTTATCTTCCACCTTTTGACATATTTAAGGAAGATAATATTTAAGGAAGATAATTTCATGAAATATAATTAATACCCAAAGAAAAATATTAATATATTTATGTTTAAAGTATAAACCTATATATTATAGTTTTGGCATAATATTTACAAGTCCAATTTTCCTAATACGGTTAATATTTATTCAGATTTTTTATTAGATATATGAGATTTTTTAGCATAGTAATCTAATTTATGTTGGAAATATTAAGAGTGGGTGAATTAGTAATTTTTATTAAATTTGGTAAAATAATTAATATTCGAAAAAATAATAATAAGCAAAACATCAACACATCATAAAACAGAGTGTATAAGGTTTTTTAGGTGAAAACCTAAATCACAAAATGTTTTTCTAATATTTTGTGACTACAAAATGTTTCAACTCCAACTAAAAGGGAAACCCTAACTCCCTAGTACTGTAGAAAAGAATTCAAGTTTATAAGTAGCTCTAACTCCTGAAAAGATGCTCCTCCACCTTGATTCTATGATCCCCAACTAGAATAATGCTCTAACGCCCTAGTTTTATTAGCTACAGTTGATAGGATGTTATGAAACCCTACAAGCTCCAACTTGGCCTAGCAACACTCTACCTCCCTGAAGTATTTTCAAGCTACAACCTTGTTACCGGAATAGTGTCCACTTGGATGCTGCTATTCCCACTAAGACTGGTAGCTATCTTAGAAACAAACAAGTAAAGTCTACTTTCGTTTTCCTTTATGAAATAGACAAGAGGCGGACCAAGGAGACCAACCTTAGTCTTGCGCTTGATTTCCTCTCCTTCCTGATAAAGCTTCGTCGCTTCTTCTTCATCTGCCCAGCTTCAAAGAGCGCCTGTAGAATCACAACAACATACTAATATCGAAGAACAAAGATCTATATTCATAAATCACACAGGACCAGATGTGTGTTAACCATACAAATGCATATATAAACAAGTACACAAGAATATGGAGGAAAACTAGAATAGCTTTATTAAGATGAAAAGTAGCAAGAGGATTACAACGATATGTTTTGACCCAACATCATCCTCCAGCTAGAAAGCCCTTCTTAACCTCAAGCAAAGCTTAGATCACCCAACACTATGAATGTACACCAGGAAACCAACAACACTTCTCTATAAGATACAAAATTCCAGCCTCTTGGATCTCTGTGATGAGGGATCCATATATAGATGATTATAGGGAGGTGAGTCATCTTTTGGGATCTTGATTAGTGTCCTCTCTTTGATAGTTCCTACTTCCACTTGGAGAATGATGATCTCTTACTCATTCGTGGTCGAAAACAGAGAGGCAAGTGTCAGAGGGGAAGCTTCTGGAAGATTCCATGATCTTCCACCTCGCATTTTGTCTCTGCCATTTGTCCATTCCTAACCATCGCACCCTACAGAGGAGAATTTCAGTATGCATCTCACCTTGTACACTGGAAACGTGATATGCATCGCACCCTCTGCACTGGGCTTTCAATATGGTCCAATTTTGACCATTTATGAGCAGTTTTCAGTGGAGAACTTCTGGGAGATGATGTAATCAGTGAACCTTGTTCCTTTAGGTAGTGAAGCAACACTTTTACGGACTTAGGAGCCCTTAGTTTATGGAAATTTATGATTGGGGTTGAAGTGCCAAAAAATGTCTATAACAGTTGCCCCCTAAAGCATGAGGTTGTTAATCTTTCTGATGTCGGGTGAAATGCTTTACTATGAGGATTCAAAGTTTTTTCGAGCTGGGAGGCGACTTGTAATAAGATACAATACAATACATTATTTTGACAAAATTTTTTCATGATCTAGATGAGGCAGGCATTCCCATGCTCAGCTTTATAAATTCATTTTCATGTACATAGGACAGACAATCGTCTGTGTGACAGACTGATGATATGGACT
>APFE030780658.1:0-12201 GCA_000404065.3 Pinus taeda
CATTTACCCTAAAAAATGTTCAGCTTCTAACCTCCCCAGCAACTAACCCAATGCCTCAATTTATAGTGCAATGGAGGGAAGTTACTAGGTCCTCCTTCAAAGGGATAGAATCCTCCTTTAAAGGGATAACTCCTCCTAACAAGGGATTAGCTCCTTCTCTTTTGGGATGCATGAACCACCTTGGAGCGAACAATCCACGTCAAAATTCCTTCTAGAATCATCTAGAATTAACCCAAAGTGAGTTTGTTAAGATAAAAATTGCGCCTTTTGACTTTCACAGGGGTATGCACCCTCCCCTTTACAGACAGAGCGTATAAGTACGCGGGTAATATGAACAAAGGGTGCGGGCCCGCAGGCAAAAGTGAGAGAAAGTGAGGAACCAGAGTTACATTGTTTTTTGATGTCTTTCTCTCATTTCCAAAGCTTATTTTGAAGAGCTGAGGTCTGAGACTTGCTTAGGAGGACAGTACAAGTGATGAAAGACCCATACTGACTGCAAATAATCATGGTGACGATATTTTTGTGTAACAGATTGCCCCCTAAAGTACGAAGTCTGTAGTAGATGAGGATTTCATTTATCATTTAAGAAGAGTGAAGTACTTTATCATTTCGAGGATTATCTTGCGGAAAGCCCGGTTGGAACCTGTAAAAACATTCAAGTGCAAAATATATATATGAGATCATATCATCGTTGAGGTAGGCATTGCCATACTTAGATCAAAACCAACTAGGAAACTAAAAACTGACTAGAAAACTATCTACTGGTTTGATATAGGAATGATCTTGTAATACATCATAAGTATAGACACATGTAGACATAGTATGGACGCAACCATCTGTTTATGAATAGTCTACAACATAATGAATACAAAATTCCTCGCAGCCTGGATGGTGGGAACTAGATCCAGGGTCTTCATTTCTACTCCTCGAAATAGTACGATTCTATCCATGTGAATAAATGTGTCAAAGTCAAACATGGTAGAAACCACTTGATTACCAGTCGATGATGTAAACTGTTAACAAGTGTGAGAGAAACCACCAATAATGACAATGGCTCTAAAGTACTCAGCACAATCCATGAAATGTGATAAGATGTGTTGATGTCAAACATGTCATGGAATCCTTTGATCGAAAGTCAATGATGTAAACTGTCGTCAAAGGCGAGAAATCTGCCATTGAGGCATGCAGATCTCAAGGTACTGACGATTCCTAGATCATCTTTCTAGATAAGCAGTTGAAGTCGATAGAAAGCGATCCGCCGTAGGCAAGCCCACGACACGAAATCATAGATCAAGTTGAAGAAATTTAGTTGCAAGGACTAACTCAGGGATGGTCAAGATGGATCACAGACATTTTGCAGATGAATGGCTTATTTGCACTGACCTCTTGAACACATAATGACACGATAGATGGTTTGGTAATGATTGACCCAAAGTTAATACCCAGAAACCGGCTTAAGACTTTCAATATGGTTTGATCAACTATTAGGTAAAGGATTTCCCAAACCAGGTGAATGAAAGTGTCGTGTTCAAGAGTGGTTATAAAGTATGACAAACAGACTCACTTTTCTCTCTTTTCCCCCACCATTTCTGGCAAGTACCTCTTTATTTTTTACAAGCTTGAGGAGGATAACATATGCTTGATTATAAGCTCACCCTTCTGGTGAGTCCAACTTAGTTTAAATTCGAACCCTAAGAAGGAGTGGTTCGTTCCTGTTTGTAATAGAACAGGTCCTTTACTGTCAAAATTTAACGAGTCCAGTATAGGAGAAACTTGGCGTTTTTCATTTTTAGAGAGTCTGAAAAAACTTAAGAAGACTCCAGAGTTTGAGTTTTTCGTAAATTTGTGTCTCCCAAGCCCGAAAAAGTATAAATTAATACTTGAGAGAACCGCCTGATGTTTTACGACCAAGGATTACTTTTCATTATTAGTGTCTTTGATCTGAAAAAGTAAAAAATCAACCAAGGACACGTCGTTTTATAACCAATATCAAATTTGAAACGATAAAACTCCGGCGATCTTTTTATGTTTTTACGGTTGAAAAAGAGCTGTAAATCGACCGTCTTTTACTTCCGTTTTAACAAGCTTAAAAAAAAACTCGGCAATCTTTTCATGTTTTAGGAGTCAGAAAAGGGCTTAAAGGTGACTCTGGTTGAAAATGATAGATTTTGCCTGAATAATCCTGTTATCTTGCAGAAAAACACAAACATTACTCATACCTACTTGAAAGAGATAAAAATGTCAGAATAATACCTTTTTAAAGTGAAACTTAAACAAATTTGTAATTTATTTACTCAAAAAACTTATAAAAAGGGGTTTTTACCATTCATTTTTACCATTTGTGATTTGGGTGAGGAAATAGTGCTTTTGCTATGAAAACTTCCCGAGAGGATTGCGGAAGATCCAACCGTCGGAATCAGACGCCGTCTTCTCCAGGTAATCCACATCATCCTTCTCTTGCTTTTTAACCATTTAATTTTTCAATTTAGTCTTTTATTTTGTTTTTTAGGAGGGTTTTTAGGCAAAAAACCCGCGCTCGGGGTACGCAGGCTCACCACGGCGAACCTGCGGACCCTGACTTTTTCTCCATTGGGAAACAGCTCGGGGTCCGCACCTTCCATGTGGACAAAGTGCAGTCCCACGCACTGTCTCCAACATGAAGGGTGCGGGCCCCGCCGCGAGGGTTTTTAACCCAAAAATTCTAAAAAATGGACCAAAGAAAAATTATTCTAGCTTTCTAATTGATCTTTTTGCTTGATGTAGGTAGTACACCATGCTAGATTGGCGCGAACGAGAGCACGAGGAAGTGGATGCTGCCGCATGGAATCATCAACCTTCGCTTGATGCTTTGAGGGCGTGCAGCTTATATAAATACTGGGCCATTCCTGGCATGAGGGCTTAGGTAGATTTTTTGTAGTGGATGGTTGACAGATGGAGCATCTAGGACCAGCGTTTCTTCATTGGCGGCCACCAGCTCGAGATCGAGCCAACGGATATATACTTTTTGACTAGTTTTCCTAAGAGAGGCGTTGACTTGACTCTGTTCAGGACTAGGGCAGGTGGCCAGTCTGTCGATAGTCTCTGGTTAGAGTATTGCAACAGCCAGACCAGAGACAAAGGGATAGACATAAAGACCATATCCCCTCCTGAGCTCAAGGTGATTGCATTCACTGTTACTAGACTTTGCGGAGCTGCCGCATTACATTCTGCCACCGGATCCTAGATGTGTATGGCAGTTGATTGCTTTCAGGGAACCATCTTCAACTGGTGCGATGCTGTGTTGGCCAATGTGAAGGGCCAATTGACCAGGGCCAAGAATGGACGACTGAAGACTTTTGGTTATGGAGCTTTAGTCATGAGCTTTGGCCTGGAGAGGATTCCTATGCTTATCCCGCAACACCTAATAGTTGGAGCTGGGCTTCCCCGAGAGCCCAAACTGATGCGATGGGTCGCAGTCATGGCCCGTCATCTTGACGAGGGGACCGAGGTCGTCCAGTTCAAACCTAAGTATTTCCAATGGTTGGAGAACCAGGTTTTTTCTATCCAGGATTTTCGTTATGCTGGGGTTGACTTTCGCGGAGACCCAGACATGGCTCTTCCTCCAGGAGAGCGGTGGAACGACTCAGGTAATCATTTTCAACACTTTCCTAATGTGAATTTTTTTTTTATTTTTATATCGTCTCAGAACTGATAGTAATAATTTCAAAATGCAGATGTGGGTCCACAGCGACCAGCCGCTCTCCAGAATTTCGAGATAAAGCAACCAGTTGCACCGGCTCCAGCACCATAGGACGAATCAGCAGAGACCTTGGCCGAGTCAGAGAGTCACCTAGAGCACTTGACAGGGGATATTCCCGAGACTAGCATAGTCGACATCCCTCATCGACTTCAGCGCTATGTGATTGGAGTCCCCGGACCTTTTAGGAGGTTCATTTGTAAGGTGGCCCGTGCAGTGGTTTCGTATCGAGATCATCACCAGTGATGGGATGATCGCTTTTTGTAGTCACATATGACATTTTGCTTTTTGTACCTATCATTTTTTCCGATCATAACGTGTTTTTCAACCTATGATCGAGGACGATGTATTTTTTGACACACTCCTATATATATATGATATCGTTATTACTGGCTTGTCTTGTTAAACATGTTATGGAATGTTTTTAAATTTACTTGTATGATTATCGCACATGTCTACTTAACACTTGAGAAGCAATTGCATCTGCTAATGTATTTAAAGATATTGGAATATGCTGATATTCAATGTAGTCAAATTCACGTTCCAAGAGACGCACTCTCAAAAATAATCTTAATAAAACTGGATTTCTAATGGCGTATACTCTATTAAGCTGTAATACAACGAGTTCAGAATCTAACCTCACTATCAAACTCCAAATCCCAAATGAAATAGATTCAAATAATAACTCCACCACTGCACTATACTCTACAATGTTGTTCGTTGTTTGACTGAGGCTTACCCCATGCATAGATACCAACTTGTCAGAGGGTGAATAGATAACCCAAGCTGTAGAAGAAATATTCTGTGTACTACGACAAGCGCCATCAGCGAAACCAATATATGTTTGGAGAGGCGTCGACATCTGCAACATCAAATGTAAAACCAAGATAAGTAGGAATAACGACGGAAAACTCAATCTCTAAGCTAAGCACACTTTAATTTAAAACACACTAGCTAGAAGAAAACTAACCTAACTAAAAAATCTCCACACTCGTTTTAAGCATAATATCTCTTCAGGTACAGACCATTTCTGGGTTTACCTAAAGAGACCCTGTCAAAGTCTACCAATTCATAGGCCCCTTTCACTAGCTTTCGCTTGACAAAAAAGGGACCATGCCACATAGGCACGAATATTCCAGCGCCTAATTTATTGTTTTCTTGATCATACAAAAGGACTAGATCTCCTTCCGAAAAATTTCGAGGGGTCACATTTCGATCATACTGAGCCTTAATACGGTTGGCATGAGATTCAATCGCTAATGCAGCGTCGCGGCGATTCTCATCTAGCTGAGCTAAGTATAATAAACGTCTTTCCTCTTCGGAAGTAGCTGGAAGTAATTCAATGGCCATTCGCAATGACGGGATTTCACACTCAATAGGTAACACAACTTCCAAACCATAAACTAGTTGGAAAGGAGTGAACCCTGTTGATGTTTTAACTGAGGTTCGGTACGCCCACAGGGCTGAAAATAACATGTTGTGCCAATTTGACCGATGAATCCCAATGATTCGTCGGATCATGATGACTAAAACTTTGTTGATGGCTTCAACCAGACCATTAGCTTGTGGATAATAAGGAGTTGAACTGTCGTGACACAAGCCAAGTTCGTCTGTAAGTTCTGTCATCATAAATTTCGAAAATGACGCCCATGGTCAGTGATAATCACTTGTGGAACACCAAACCTAGCAATTATATGATTGAATATGAAAATTACAGCTGTTTTGCCGTCTACCTCAAATGTAGGCATCGCCCCGGCCCACTTAGTAAAATAATCTACCACAAGGATAATATACGCATGCCCCCCGACCGAGTGAGGATTACATGTAATAAAATAGATACCCCATTTGGAAAAAGGACCAACGACAATTATAGGGTGAAGAGGAGCAGGTGGAGCGCGCATCTTTCGATAAAAAATTTGACAATTGTGGCATTTTCGGACCGCAGTAATACAATCTTTAAACAAAAACAGCCAGAAATAGCCAACGCACAATATCTTTTGGGCAGTGGCATACCCAGACATATGACCGCCACAAACTCCAGAGTGACAATCATTTAAGACCCTTTCAGCTTCCTCATGAGTCAAAAAACGTCGAAAAATAGAGTCCGCCCCACGCGATAAAGAGTATATCCAATAATTTTGAATTGCTGGGATTGGAATCGGATTTTCCGACGGTCGGATCGTGAAAGATCAGGCCGAAAGATTTGGGTAGGGATAAGTGATGATATCTCCATACCACAGATCTAAAGTGCTGATCAGAAACAAGGATTCATCCGCAATGGGCTCCTCCAACACAGTTTCTGAATCAACACGAGGGAAGTCACACATAAGTTCCACAAAAACTAAAGATTTCTTTGACTTGGAATTTTCAAATTCCAAATCAAACTCCTGCAAGATGACAATCCATTTGGAGTACTTGCCCCCCAGCAACTGCTTGGTCAAAATATAGATCATAGGGTTGCAATCAGAAATAACCATAGTTTTGCGTAATAAAATGTAATGACGAAAACGTTGGACAGCTTGAACAACTGCCAATGCCAATTTCTCCACATGTGAGTATTTTAACTCAGTCGGATTCAACGTGCGACCAAGGTAATATATCACATGTTCCGTACCGAATTCATCTTCCTGAACTAACACCATTCCAATGGTGGAATAGGAAGCGGCGAGATACAAGAAGTAGTCCTGGTTGTAGTTGGGAGGATGCAACAACGGTGCATGGGTCAACACATGTTTTAAAGCATCGAAAGATTTCTCAGCTATCTCATCCCAAAAGAATGAAGTATTCTGTTTTAACAACCGGGTAAAACCCTTGGTGATCTCGGCGTAGTTAGGGATAAATTGACGTAAAAAGTTTGATTTCCCTTGCAAACTTTGGAGCTGGAGAAGACTCGAAGGAGGAGGCAATTTGATGATAGATTCGACCTTCGAAGGATCGACACGAATGCCGGCTTTCGAAACTACAAATCCCAGTAATCAACCCGTTTCAATACAAAACACAAACTTGTGAGGATTCAACCGAATTCAATAATGCCTACACCTCATAAAGATTGCTCGTAAATGGACAAGGTGATCAGCTCGATGTAAGGAATGAGCAGGAAAGTCATCAAGATAAGGTTGCACAATGTGTTTTATATCATGAAAAGCATAAGACATAGCCCACTGAAAAGTTGCGCCGGCGTTCTTAAGGCCAAAAGGTAATTTGCAATAAGCAAATGCCCCCCATGGACAAATGAATGCCGTTTTTGGTTGATCGGCAGGCAAAATATTGATTTGATTGTAGCCCGAAAAGCCATCCATAAAGGAGAAAATTTCACTGCCAGCACAATCATCAATAATTTTATTGATATAGGGAGTAGGGTAATTGTCCTTTGGACATGCTCGATTAGTGTCCCTATAGTCGATACATATTCTTATTGTCCCTTGCTTTTTATTCATGGGAACAATATTCGATACCCAATCCGTTAACGGGATCGGATGAATGAAACCTGCTTTCAACAGTTTTTCAACTTTTGCTTTAATTGTAGCAGCTTTTCTTGGGTGAATCTGACGTAGACGTTGCTGAACGGGTTTAGCGTCCGGGTAGGTTTTAATTTCATGAACTACGATTGTTGTTTCAATTCCTGGCATTTCCTCGTAGGACCAGGCAAACACATCGCGAAATTCTTGAAATAGTGCCTTATATGTTTTAATTTCATCGTCCGTACAAGAGGCACCTATATGAACGTTTTCAACAATTCCGGGCTTAACTGAAATGTCAAGGGGAATAGTTCTAGAAATATTTCCCAAATTTAACTCGGAATCAAGATGTTTCATTGGATTCTGAGCATCCTTAACATATTTAGTTGTAAAAATTGATGAAAAACCATTTTCAAAACGATCGCTCTTGGGTAAAAACGAAGGTCTGTGATGTAGATCTTCCCATGGTAACTCATTGACACATAGGATTTCACGAATCTACTCATCTGATTGAACAAGTTCGGAAAACATTCTTAATTCCGAGTTTGATGTCGAAAATCACTCTTCATGGACCTCGTTCATTAAGTCGATTTGGGTTGATGTCAGGTTCGAAAACGACTGCATGGTCTGATATGCAAATTCATATGGACTCAAAGGCATAAGAGTACCAAATGAGTCTATCTCAATTTCAGAATGTATGATCCAAAGATCATCATTAACAATGGTTCCTGATGAAATCATATGAATAGTTGCAGTAGAAGATGATGTGTTGATAGGAGGGAAAGGAAAAGTGCCCAGTAAACCGGAATATTTAACTAACCCTACACCAACATCCTTATAAGGGATCGTCGCTTTGCCAACATGCTGAATGCTCTCAGTGGAGGCTGGGTCAGATGAAAAGTATGACAACCAGTCTATACGATCTTTCCATTGTGAGGGAACTTTATAAGCCGAAAGATTGATGAGACAACAGTTGTGATAGCGTAGGACCAACTACGACCCAAGAGAAGGTTGTAATCTAGAGGGACATCAACCACCTCCACATCTAGATTAACGGTTTTTCCTTCAACCCCTATAGGTAGATCCTGTAAAATACCGAAAGGATGAAACCCACGGCCATCAAAGGCCTTAAGACTTGTCGAGGATTGATTTAGCGAAGGAGAACCAAGTGATGTCCAACACTGTATCGACATAATGCACGTGGAAGCTCCCTCGTCAATCACAGTCCTATGAACAAGTCTGTTTTTGACTATCACTGGAATCTGGACAACCATTTGATGGGGGAGACGTAGTGCACTATTTTCTAGATCGAAGATTATAAGGTTCGGGTCCTGAGCGTCAACATCTCCTATAGCCGACAAAAGTAATTTGCACTATGCTGGGCATGATTGCAGCACTTCCAAAACCGACATTGCTGAGGGTGAAACAACTAAATCCTCAACAATGTTGTAATTCTGAGCTGCTCTCGCATGTGGATTGAAAGCAGACTTTCGAAGTACACCCTTTGTGGGCGGTTTGATTACTAAGTCCGGGTTAGGTTTCTCGATCTGTAGTGGATCGGAACCGGGAGCTGAGGTTGATGGATTTGAATGAGAAGATTATGCTTCCTTTCCATCAACAGGACTTTTACTTCCATAATCTTGCGATTGAGTCGCAATCCTTACATGAGACATAATTAATATGGGTTCTTCATTGGCACTGGAGGATGAACCTATCATCTTACTATCTTGAGATGGAAAAGGATCCTTCAAGATAGCAGGAGTTTGGGAACCTTTGACGATTTTTGCAACTTCCTCCCGATGAGGGCAGTCTCTTTTATAATGGTCTTCATCACAAATGAGACACGGATAACGAGGTTTGCGCTTTTCATCAGAGGGTTCCGGTTTTTCGGGTTTCTCTTTTGAATTTTTCTCTTTATTCTTCTTCTTCCCTTTCTTCTTACCACCGTTTTTGGTTTAGTTGTAGAAGATTCTACAACGTGAATATTGGCGGAAATTTCTACGGAAGACTCTCCTGTCGGGGAATCTGGCAAGGTTATTATAGGAGAAGAATTCTTAGAAGATTTCTTCTTACTTTTGGTATTTACCGTGCCAATCATACCATCAGTGGCATGAGACCCTAAAGGAGCAGCAACAATTTGATTTTGATTGGGTAGGTTGGGGATCTTCTCGTGTAACATACCTGACCGAGTGTAAACTAAGTCAAGGTACTGTGCTTGAGTAATGACTTGCTCTTTAGTAACTACTCCGGCTTTAGCTACATCTTCAGTGATCTTGGGTAATAAGGATTTTACAAACCATTTAGCTAAGATCTGATCTGGGATATAAACCTTCACTAAACGCCGTCAACGTCTCCATTCATGGATATGATCTGAAATGTGAGAGGATGTCGACTATTTTAACGAAGTTAATAGCTCCGTGCCATTGTCATATCTGACTGGCAACTGAAAATGAGTTAAAAACGAGGTAGCTAACTGACTAAAATCATAAAAAGTGGCTCGTGGTAATTCGATATACCATTTGGCCGCAAGACCAATTAGAGTGTGTTGAAAAAGATGTAAACGAATAGAATCATCTGAAATGGAGTTAGACACACAACAGAGATGATAAGTCATCACATGGTTCGACGGGTCCTCTCCTGGTTTACCTTCGAATTTTGGAATATCACTGGGCAACTTATGCGGCATTGGCGGCCAATACGGAAGATAGTTAATTGGATCGTTCGTAAGGCGCGTCAAGTCAGGCAAGTCCAAAGTTGCGATAAATGGTAACTGACGATTAGGGTCCGTAAAACTTGGGGTCTACAGACCAGCCCTAGGAGGAGGATATCCAGGATAACTAGGAATGGGAATCTCATTTGGGATATTTTGACCTCCTGGAAAACCAAGATTAACCGGACCATACTGGGGTTGCTGAGGTTGTTGATATGTATACCCAGGGTAAGGTTGATACTGATAGGTTAGTTGCTGCGTAGCAGGACCGTATTGGTACTGTCCTTGGTACGGAGGTTGATTAAATTGAGATTGAGAAGTAACAACTGTATTTCCTACAGGCATCTGAACCGAAGTCTGGGTCGTAGGTCCAGACTGAGGTAAAGATGTCTGAGGAGTAGATACAGGAACAGTAGAAACCGAAGCTGCCGATACTCCAGAAGAAGGTGGGGTGGATGGAGTAGATGTTGCAGTAGTTGCAGTAGACGTTTGAGGCGGAGTATGAGGCGTACTAGGCCCAGACTGAGAAACTACAGAAGGTGCAGAAGTTTGAACAGTAGGCTAGACAGGTTGCTGAGATGGACCAGAAACCAAGGGTTGTCTAGGTTGAGATGACGACTGCACGTTCAGTTGCAAGACCTGCTGGGATTGAGATGGATCCCACACTAAATTCGTTCTGGGGTATGGACCCATAACAGGTTGAGGATATTGAGGACCATAACCAAGTTGAGGGTAGGGTTGATAATATGATTGACCAGAAGGCGGTTGGTAACCTTGAGATGGGTATTGACCTTGGGGTTGATAATCCTAAGGCACGTACTGATACTGGGGTTGACCTTGAGGTACATATTGATATTGAGGTTGATTTTGGGGTGCATATTGGGTCTGGGGTTGACCTTGAGGAACGTACTGTCCCGTCGGTATGTACTGTCCTTGAGATTATCCCCCAAGCGCAAACTGAGTACCTTGAGGTTGCCCCCCAGGAATATACTAGGTACCCTGAGGTTGCCCCCCAGGCACATACTGAGTACCTTGAGGTTGCCCCCCAGGCGGTAACTGACCACCTTGAGGTTGAGAACCTGACATCATTAGAATATCTTCTACACTCAACAGTTTAGTACCACTACCTCTTGTTAACAACTTCTTTTCGATAGGTTGAGGAGATGCTCCCGAAAAAGTACCAGAGATGGACTGATACCCAGCGGGAATAGAAGGATCGCCGTACAAATAGGCTTCCGGAGATTGAGAAAACATGGATGACAGACTAGACATATTCAATGCAGGATAATGAGCTCTAGGTGCAGGGTGATAAAAAATGCGAGGTGGTGAAAAACTTAGTCCCGGATTTTCCAAAAGATGAGTCGGTGAACGACACCAAGCACTGTTCCTAGGTGGACTATAAAAGATCAATTCACGCTCCCTAAGGTCTAAGATAGGTCGATCTTCTAGAAAAGGAAAGCTTTCTTCGATGTCCAAAATGGCAAGCTCTTCAATAGCTATGAGTCCAGAAGGAAGATCTTGGGTAATTACGGCTTCTACCCTAGGAGAACTAGGACCACTAGGAGATGGAGAAACAAACTCTGAAATGGGAGTAGAAGCAACTTCAGATTCAGGTTCAGATACTTCAGGTTCTTCACCTATATCACTAGTAGATGCAATACTACCAGTAACTTCTGAAATTACTAACGGTTGAGAATCAGAATATACTACCAAAGAAGGTTCTCCTACTTCAGGTGACCCACTTCTATTACCACTAGGAGACACGAAGACTTTCAAGCCTTCAAGCTGACTTGGTACGTCCTCAGGAGGTTGACCCCGAAGTCTACGGGATGTCCTCAGTAACTCAGCCACGTTAACAAACTCAGGGGATTGGCCCCGTAGTCTATGGGAATGCCTCAGTAATTCAGCCACAGTTAAAGACTTTTAACTACTTCACACGCAAACAAAGTAAAATCTCAATGAAAACCACCTAAAGTCTCTAAAGAACCAAACAAATTGATCACACGCCTAAAGAATCTAGGAGATTAAGCACACACAAACAATAACTTTCCGAACCAAAAACACTAGTTGGTGATGAAATCCAATGTTGCAGAGTTCGATACAGAAATAGCGGTTGGAACAGTTACCCCGACAACCTACTTAATGAATAGACTGGCACAAGTTTCTCCACTTAATCGTCTCGAGTGAAGAGAACCCCCCAGAAAATCCAAGTGAGTCTAGCCGACGTCTGCTCCAGGAACAGTGGGATCTTCCCGCCACCGTCACCTTAGGAAGAATGCTATAGAATATGGTCACTA
>APFE030780660.1:1869-18129 GCA_000404065.3 Pinus taeda
TTGATTGTTAGTGAATGCAGGTTTTGAAGTGAAGGAGGAGCTCATCTGGATCGATGAGGCTAGACTACTACAACAACGTTGGACTACAGGTAGGATCTAAAACACTTGGTTTCTCGTATGATAATGCATGTTTAGAGAGGGATTGCTCTTAATTGTCTTGTTTGTCACTAGAAAGTCTTAGGCTTCTAGGGAGGTTGGTTTTGTTTGCAAGATTAACTCTTTCCACATGACAATGCTGATGACATCAACCTTTGGGAATGCAATTTGCCCAAGTATACATTCCCAGAAGTTCACCCATTCCCAGACATATTACATTTTTTTCATTCCTGTTATGTTCCAAGCCATAGGACTATTGAGGCACAGAACCATGAGATTTTATTCACCATTATTGTTGAATCCATCAACCAGATGCTGCAAATCCAACCTAGTCCTAATTTGACTCCTTTGTCCATTGGAAACCTGTTGGACCTGTACATCACACTAGACCCAATCAAAATCAAACAAAATTTTCAGAATATCATCATTGAGGAAAGACAATCCTACATACATTCCACCCTATGCTGCCACTATTTTTTCAGAGACTGGTAGGAGAATAATCACCATGATCTCATGCATCCTAGGATACACATCAGATGAACATGTGGATGAGATCATCATGGCCTTCTTATCTATTTTCACTCCAGGCAAGCCTCCTGCTATTATGTATGATTATGCCCAGTTCATTGCAGATAGAATGCATGAACAGTTCACTAGACTACCCACTGAAAGAGTTTTCAAATACTCTTTAATGTTGTTTCATATGTTCTTTTTATTACAAGACAGATAAGTTCCCTTTGAGGATCCAGAAATTGGACACAAAGGGAAAGGAGAGATCAGTCATCTACTGGACACCCTTGGTCCACATGTTTTCCACATCCTTCACCTACAAAGACTTTATAGACACTTTTGTATACCTAGTCATGAACATGCTAACTTCTAAGACCCAGCCTAGAATCAACCCAGAGATCAAGAGATTACTGCAATTGGCTGAGAACAACAAGGTGGGAGATTGGTACTTGTACAAAAACCACACTGAGATCAGGATTTATGGCTGTGAGCTAGCCCACTTGAAGTTTCCCAAATACCTCCCTATGAGGATATTTCTCTTGAGTACTTCAGGAAAATTATCAGCTTTGATGAGATCCACTTCCTAGCTTATATGAAGAAAAACTAGTTCAAAGTGAAGAACCAAATGGGCCCATTTATTTGCAACAACAGAGAGGCTGGACCAGAGGCCGCCAGGTTACTTCAAATGATGAAATTCAGAAACAGTTTCATCTGCCACTGTGACCCTTATGGGGTCATAAACAAACTCAGATTCAAGGTCAAGTTGGGAGCATACATTCACCACCCAAGGCCTGACATTGAACAATATGCTAACCAGGATGAGTGGGTGGAGAACACATTGATTGACATGGAAAACACTGTTGTGGATATAGATAACACACTTATTGATTTGGAGAGACAATTCGATCACAACTCTTTCCTGCAGGTTCCAGAACAAGGAGGGCCAATGAAAATTTCTTCTGTCATATAGACTCCAGTAAATTAGGAAAAGAATCCTAAGAGGAGTAGGGATGAGGCATCTAGCTCTACCATGGAGACTACTGATGAGCTGATGGAACAAAGCAAGAGGCGCAAGTTGAATTATGTCTTTGAACAGGAGGACAACATTGCATCAGAAGAAATAATTGACACTGAGGCAATGGGACATAAAGGTAAAGAAGTAGCTGCATCAGAGGAAACACAATAGCCCTCAACATCCAACACACAGTTGATAGATAGATAGCCAAGCATTTAGATCTCTTCTTATGTCAGGCCAGCTGACAAGGAGAAGGACATCAAAGACAGATTTAAAGAGATAAAGATGAGGAATGAGAGGTTGAAGGCAGAGACATATGCCCAATATCTCAAGCTCACACCACCAAACTAGACTAGATTGATGTCGGCCTTTGACATGAAAGAAGGAAAAATGCAGGTCTCATTAGTGTAGCCTACTGTACAACAACCAAAGACCTCAACAGAGTACAAGAAGACAAATTTTGAGGTCTTGGCCAGGGATGTTCATCCCATTGATCATATCAAATTTCAAAACCAGGCTGGAGAAATGATCTACTCCACCCTCACAGCAAAGGCCATGGCTGCTTACAAGCTGCATTATTCATTGGATAGTGTAACAACTCAGTACAAGTTGGAGAGAGCCTCTTCACAGGCTAAAGAAACTAGGATAAAGTCCTTGGAGGATTTAGTTATTGAACTGGACCATGACCCAAGTGATGTAAAGGCCACAATGAAACTGATAAAAAAGAAGAATGAGGACATAACAGCCCTCAAGAAACAACTCAAGTTGCCTCATTTGCAGCACCCACAGACAAACGAAGTCCTAGAAAGCCAGACCAATCATGAGGAAATGATGGACTTAGTGTTGCAATTGAATGAAAAGTTAAAGTAGATGGAGAAGGAATTGGATAGCTTGATCCAGCTCAAACAAGCTAGCATTAATAATGCTCCTGCAACTGCCATTCTAATAGTGACCACAACTGTACCTTCTACTTTGGCAGCAACAATAGCTCCCACTGCTCCAATGGCGACTCAACTACCAACATCTGCGCAGACTACATCAGCAACAAGATCAACAACAACAACCTCCACAAGTGATGAAGCAAACAGGCTTGTCAATGTAATGGAAGAAATGTCCATTCAGACCAATGAGATGAACAAACTGAAGAATAAAGTCAGCAGCCTAGAGACAGATTGCAAACTTGCCCAGATCATATATAAAGAAGAACAAAAAAAGGCTTCAAAGATGAATGAAAGGATAAAAAGCCTGGAGAAAGAACTGACATTGACTGAGCCTATAGATAAGGCTAAAGAACAACTATGGGCCAATATCATTCACTCTATCAATGATATTTGGCCATCCATCTAGGTAATTTTTGAGCATATTGATTTAATAAAAGCAAGCTACAAAAGCCATTGAAAGGGTTAAAACAGAACTTGGAGATATGCCAGACGAAGCAACAAGGATCATCCATTTCCTCAACTCCAAGAATAAGTATGAACTACAAGAATTGGAGATACGTGATAGGATAGGTACAATTTTGGAAGTTAGAAAATTCCTCACCAAGAGGAATTTGATGTTGAATTTTGAAGATAAGTGTTAGAACATGCAACTAGCCATTGACAGGTTCATGGCTAATTTTGAGCTTTTGAAGGAAAAGGGATTACCTAATCCCTTAGTAATAAATGACAAGTTAATGACACAGGCATATTACAACAAGAAGATCAGGGAATAGGGAAAATTTTAAGGATGGAAGTTTATCTAAAAGTTTATCAAGATTGGTGAATCTTAGTAGTCCCTAATATCCAAATTTTAAAACGTTTGATGATAGTTTTGTAAAAATGTTTATATTTCTAATTATTTTATATTAGAAAATATATAATATTGGCAATTTTTAAGGTAAAATAATTTTACATTATAAAATTTGGGTGAATTAATTTGTAGAAAAATGGAAATTTGTGAATCTTTTTTTTGGAAAAAACATGGAATATTAGCCCACCTATGAATACTAGTACCTAAAATTTTCCCTATCAGGGAAATGGCCAAAGAATAGGTAATCACTTCATCCATTAAGGGCATGCCAACAGGCAAAGTGTTGTACCAAACTTTTGAAAACTTGTTTTACCTCTAGCATGAGGTAAAACACCTATTTATTAATAATTCTACTCTTGCCAAATATACATAGGCAGATGAGATATACAAAAAAATGCTCAATATCCAATTACCAGATGAAGAAATATGGGAAAAACTGAATGATCTACGTAGTAAATACATAGTAAATTATAAGTGTACAGTAAAGAGTGAAACAATAAAGTAAAAGGATATTGACAAGTTAGCAAGGTTAAAGTGTATCAGATGAAAGAGTATTAGGTGAAAGGTTAAAGTAAAACATAACATCCTGCATGAAGACCAAATAGCCAAGTAGCATAAAGGGCAAAAGATCAAAGAGAAAAGCCATCAAAACCTTAATAACAGGGACAACAAGCAGTAGTTTAATAGCTATCTCTATCTTCTTGCAAGAAGATATTTCTTTTTTCCTAGATTAGTTCTGAATGCAATTTCAGATATTTTGAAATTCCTTTTGTATAAATGCTTCAATATTTGAAGTATTATGGTGGACTATTTTACATTTGTAGAGTCATTTTGATCTTAAACCTAATGGTGATTATACCATTTACAAGTCAATAGACTGGGGCAAGTAATAAAAGAATTTCGCTACAGGATTCATGAGATGAGCCATTTGCAATGAAGTATCTCCTTTGTGTGATTTTTTTACCTTCTTATGTGTTTCATAATCTTAAATGTGTTCTAAATGTGAATAAATTAACTGGAGATATCAGTCAGAATTTGTTTAAGTACACTCTATTTTGCACAGTTAGTCATTTACACGTTTTCCTTTGATACCCGGATTTGAGAACCCTTAATTTCTATCCCATCCCGGTTGACTTCTTTCATTCCTTCCAAAGTCCGGCCTAGGGAACCCTTAATCTCTCCGTGGATCCAATTTGAAACCATTCCACCATTTAGCCTTTGACATCTGTAGTAACTCATCTATCTTTCCCTGTAGACACTATATTTAGAACTGAATCTAGTCTTATTTGTCTGACATCTAACTCCATAGCCCAATGGTAGAAGCAAACCTCTTTTCATCTAAGTAAAGTGATCCCACCACCCAAAATTTCAAACCAAAACGCAAGTGCAAGTAATAACTAGCCTAAAATCGTCTTAACTAAAACAATGTTAAATTACAAAGAGAGCCCTCTCTGAGCATCGGGAAGGCTAGGTCCTGATCTCCAAAAGTGGTTTGTGGTTATGTCTGACTTTTCTTTCTTCATTAACTTCAAAAGAAATACTAGATTGATAACATTTATGGTGACCATACTGGGGACTTCGATCCTTAGCCTCATAAAACTTTAAGGAAACCTTAAATTTAATCCTGAGCCCCTTAATGTCATTTTCTAAAGTCAATTTTGAAAATTTTCCTAAAAACATTAAAAAAAGTTAAAATTGTAGCTCCCAAGAAGATGCACTATATCGGGGAAAACCCAGACCCAAACCTTGCAACTATAGTTGATGACCGAGACAGAATTATAAGAAAACCCAAACCAACATAAACTCAAGCCTGTAGCAGTAGGTTAGTTATAGCCAATTCACTCCCTCGGGAGTTGTCAACTTTAGAGGAAATCCCTTTTGATTTGTCATTTGACCTCTCATTATTTAGAAGTAAATCTGAGAATGAAATCCATGAAACAGTCTTAGACCCTAAGTTTGTTCAAATCATTGAATCAAAAAGGATTATTCATTTAGATTTAGATAAATTTGTAGTTGATACTTTTGAAAAAATAGAATCTTTGGCCTCTAAATTGATAAGTAATATAGGTGATTCTTACATTCAACAATCTGTGGAAGTACCTGCCCTTACTACTGCCGCCCCTGAAGTTTTTGCACAAACTTAACTCACTGTGAATACCCCTTCTTTTACCATAACCTCACCAATTGTACCTACCACAATCGAATCACCTAAACTAGTTACTAATCAACCATCATCATCATCATCTAGTTCAACTCCATCAGTTTCAAGTCATTCCTCAAGTACCACAACTCTACCCCCTAGTCAAGCCAGAATCACAGAAATGGAAAACCGATATGCACCTCTAGTTTTACCTGCACAACTCCATGCCATGCCCACAGATTATCAAAGTAATATCTTCCTATTTGATGCTACTGGTTAGTACACTACCCAACATCATGTAAATAAGATTTCTGACTTTTTTGAGTTGCATGAGATAGATGAAGCAGATGTCCAAATGAGGTTGTTTCCCAAACTTTAACTCAGGATTTCAAAAAATGGTTCAAAGCCTTTCCTGCCAACCATATTGTAGACTTAGCTAATTTTCATAGGTTATTCATTGATAGATGGGAGAGAAAGAAAAACCCATTGTAAATACTTTCTGAATATGAAAACATTAGAGGATCTCCTAATGAGTCAGTTCAGGACTATTGCACTAGGTTCAATAGTATCTACAATGCAATTCCAACCAATATTAAGCCTCCACTTGACCTAGCATTAATTAAGTTCCCTGATGGTTTTGACATTGACATGTCATACCAGTTAAGGGAAAGAAATCCTGAAACACTTGAACAAATGCAAAGAAATGATGTTAGTGTAGAGGCCAACCTATTAGCTAAGAACTCCCAAATGAGAAATGAAAAGAAAGTTGTATTTAAAGAGGGAGCTTCCACTTTAGATGGGAAAGTAGATATTTTAGCTAAGAGTTTAGAGAGAATAATTGATAGATTAGAAAACATGGACAGAAAAATTCAATGGGACAATCAACAAAAACAACCCCCAATAAGAAACCCAAATTTTAGGAAGCCCTAATGCTAGAAATAATGCTACACGAGATCAACATATTAGGCCCCCCTTCCAAGAGAACTATGTTGAGGATTCACAAAACCAAGAAGGAGAGGATGATACCCAGATTAATTTACCATAAACCAAAGAAGAAGACACTATTTTTCTTTCTCAAGAAGAATAAGAGTTATATATGCTACAATAGTTGCAGTTAGAATCTCGTGAATCCGTTGATTTTAAATAGGATATGAGTCAGCTATATATGAGGTACATAAACAATATAGCTTGAGAAGTAAAACGAATAATGAGACTCCCATTAAAATATCCATCTAGACCCAGACTAAGACAATAAAAGAAGCTCCAGCTAACAAAGTGTTACAAATCCTCCCTAGGGGAATACCAAAGACTTCTACCCCTAAAATTGTAGATATAACCTCCAGTGAAACCCAAACAGAGACAATTACTAAAAACAATCAAAATAAGAGAAATCAAGGCAAAACAGTAGAAACACAGACTGAAATGCGTAGTACTGAGAAACAGAATAAGGGCACACAAACTGCACATGTTAAGGAAGATCTAAGTCAAACAAACAAACCTCAACTTCCTTTCAACATCAAAATTGAAATAAAAAAATTAAAGATATTAGCTCCCTTGACCGAACTAGTAAAGAATGAATCTTATGATTAGCCTGAATTATTGTTTGGCCCTGAGGCCAATGGTATTCATCAGGAAGGGGGAGTTCCTCCTTTCCACATTAGCCTAAACATTCATGACAAAGTTTTGCATAACACTATGTTGGACTCAGGGGCATCCCACAATTTGATGCCAAAGGCAATCATGGAAAGAATGAACCTAAACATCACCAAGCCATATAAGGATTTGTTTGCTTTTGACTCTAGCCAAGTTAAATGCCTTGGCTTGATCAAGGACTTATGTGTAAATCTTGTCTAGTGCCTTGCAAAGAGTATTCTTATGGACATTGTAGTTGCAGATATCCCACCGAAATATGGAATGCTGCTATCTCACTCATGGGGAGCAAAACTGCAGGGATCCTTGCAGTTGGATATGTCTTATGCCACCATATTTGTTTTTGGCCAACCAAGAAAATTATATAGAGAGACCTTGATGAAATACATGGTGTGTAGTGAGGAAAAACCACAAAACTTTCCCATATACTCAATGCATTCAAATATGGACTCTTTTATCTTGTACAATGCAGAAAATGATAATAAGGAAATCGCAACTAAAGACCTGAAATATAGAAAGCTGATAGTGAGAACATATTTCATGAGTCACTATGGCATCTAGACTTTAATGGGTCTGTCAATAGGTTAGGGGCTGGTGCAGGAGTGTGGATCCGTAATAGGGAGAGTAATCATGCTGAGGGACATGATTTCACACTGAACTTCAAGTGTATCAATAACATGGCCGAATATGAAGCCCTAATTCTAGGGTTACAATTGGTTAGGAAACTAGGAGCTAAAGGAGTTTCCATCATGGGAGACTCAGAGTTGATTATTAAACAAATTAATGGTGAATACTCTGTGAACAATCCTACACTGGGTCAATATGGGGATACTGTCCTAGACTTGATCAAAGACCTCCTGGAAACAAACTTTTTTGCCATTCCTAGAAAACAAAACATGCAGTTCCACAGTCTGACCACTTTTGCTAGTACCTATAAATTTCCATTTCAACCCAACCGTCAGTACACTGCAGAAGTAGAACATAGGCCTATTATACCAGACAACCTAGAGTATTGGTAGATTTTCTCCCACGATTATCAGATTTATGATTTCATGAACAATGAAGGTGAGTTTCATAATTGCAAGATAGATACTGTCTGTACAGTAGAGAATAATATAGAAAGTAACATAGATGTAGTTATTTTAGATACAACTAAACCAACTAAATTTACTGGAGTAGAAATAGATAGTTTAGAGAATGTAGAGATTGAAGAAATAATGAATGATGATCCTAAGATTCTTAATCTTAAAAATAAATTTTTGCCTATGAGATTAGTCCCTTTAGAAGATTTGTTTGACTCTAATGATGTAGCTAGGAAACCCAAAATGGAACTTCTAAGAGCTGACATAGAAGATGTTAACGTAGGAACTGAGGATAAATCAAAACTCATTAAAATATGAAAAGCCTTACCTTCAAAGGAAAAGGTTAAATACATCAATCTCTTTAAAGAGTTATAGGATGTATTTGCCTGGAGTTATGAAGACTTAGAAACTTATGACACCAGCATAATCCAACACAAAATACCTCTAAAAGAAGATCATAAACCTTTCAAACATAAACTTAGGAGAATAAAACCAGTTCTTATGCCCTCTATTGGGAAGGAAGTTAAAAGAATATTTGATGCCCAAATAATAGCCCTCACTAGATACTGAGATTAGATTTCATAATCTTACATGTGTTCTAAATTTGAATAAATTAACTGGATATATCACTCTGAATTTGTTTAAGTACACTATGTTTTGAATAGTTAGTCATTTACATGTTTTCCTCTGATACCTGGATTTGAGAACCCTTAATTTCTCTCCCATCTCAGTTGACTTCTCTCATTCCTTCTAGAGTCCTGCCTAGGGAACCCTTAATTGCTCCCTAGATCTGATTTGAAACCATTCCACCATTTAACCTTTGAGATCTATAGTAAATCATCTATCTTGCCTTGTAGACACTATTATTAGAACTGAATCCAATCTTGTTTGTCTGACATCTGACTCCATAGCCCAATTTAAGTATGGGGGATTACGCAGTGCATTATATTAGATATCATTTTGGGATTCAACTGCGTTAAGTAAGTCATTCAAACGTATGACCATTTCCATGAGAGGTAGTCGTAAGTGACTAATTTCTCATGATTTTTGAATAGTTCACTTTAGCACTCATTGCATCGGGTGATGCTCACAGGGGTGAAGAAGTGGGATTGAAACTAGTGAAATGTGGAGAACGAATCACATAGCATCAATCATCCATAGCCCAATGGTAGAAGCAAACCTCTTTTCATAGAAGTAAAGTGATCCCACCACCCAAAATTTCAAACCAAAATCCAAGTGCAAGTAATTACTAGCCTAAAATCATCTTAAGTAAAACAAAGTTAAATTATAAAGAGAGAGCCCTCTCTGAGCATCAGGAAGGCTAGGTCCTCATCTCCAAAAGTGGTTTATGGTTACCTTTGACTTTTCTTTCTTCATTAACTTCAAAAGAAATATCAGAGTGATGACACATGAGATGCTAGTAGAAGTGTGGGAGCCTAGATACGTTAGAGGAGAACAACAACATCAAGGCATTTGTTGTAATATCTTTCTGAACTTATATGAATACAACTATTGATTGATTTCCTACATTGAAGTGTTATCTTACATTTGATGGCTTAATGTTCCTTGACCTGTTAAGTAGGTCGAATACAATATTATATGATATCATGTTTGTTTTTGTTGTTTGTTTGGTCGTTTCAGTTATTCGAAGGAAGGAAACAAAAAGTAGCTAGAGTGAGGAAGAAGAATCATCACTAAGCGGAATAGCACTCTAAGAGGTAGGCCCTCTTATTTGATTCTAGCTTAAGGAGATTTTCCATAGATTGTTTGTTTGTGGCTAGACCCACTCTCTCGAGCTAAAGGAATTGTTTGTGTCCGCACTGAGAATTTACCTGCACCACACTATCAGTTCCTATAATCCAAGTTAGATATTTCGTAATAAGAGAAGAAATCAAAGACATTAGTTTCCAAATTTGGGATCCTCCTCTATCACAATTGTGGAAGTCTAAAAAATTTAAGTGATGCCTAGATAAATATTTGATCCCAATAACACTTTATTTCCTGTCTTATTTTTTAGATATTAACTTCCATACCAACTTCACTCTAATAGCCAGGTTCATTGCAGAGGGATCTCTTATACCTAATTTGCCATGTATTTTTGGGGTTCTAATAACTGCCCATTTTACAAAGCTGAAACTTTTAGCAATAGATTTTCCACCTTGCCATAAAATTTTCTATATTTCTTATGCAATTTTTATATGAATTTATCATAGGGCCAATATTGTAGAGAATTGAAACAAAGGAAGAGAAGATAATACAACCTTTATAAGAACCACAAAACTAGCAACAGTAAACCATTGAGCTCCCCATTGGTTGAATTTCAATTTGATTTTTGAGATAATCAAAGCCTAGGAATGGTGAGAGTGATATTTTATGCTAATTGGCATACCTAAATCTAAATGCTTCCCAAGTATCAAGTATTATGAATCCAAAAAATGGCATAATCTCTCCTCGTAGGAAATTTTTGGTATTCCATTCATAAATATTACTTTCTCCTTTATTTACTGAGCGTCTGGAATCCTATGTAAAATTGTCCATGGCTAACTAAAATTTAGCTACAATGATTACAAAGACTCTGATCCGATGGATCAAAACAATGATCAAAATTAAAATGGCATGACAAAGCTTGAAACCTAAGCAACTGGATCGATCTAGGCGATCTAAATCCAATGCAACTGGTTTCACACAAAGCTGACGTTAGATTCACTTGGAATAACGTTCTGATCAAATTGGCAAACAAATAAAAATTTTGGAATTTTGGTTGCAAGGATGCCTAGTTAGTAGTTTGTACGCTGATTGGGTCATGAATTCGCAGGTGACTGGGTTTTTCATCGGCCAATGAATGGTCCACACTTGGCACATCATTATTGGTTAGAATTTGGTTTGTTTTCATTGTTTAATGGTTTGTTCTGATAGACCAAATAAAGATAGCCATATGGGTCAATTAGAGGCTGCCACGTGGCTTTCTCTTAGTCGTGAAAAAATTTGTATGAAACTGGGCCACTATGGGGTTCAAACTAAGATCTCACACCTATTAACCAAGTCCCACACCAATGTGCCACATGTGTTCCTTGTTAAACCTTGGGTGAAAAACATTATTTAAGTTTTGTTATATGTGCCATTGGGGGAGGGTTGGGATAAGCCCTAGCCCTTGGCCACCCTTATGACACAGGACTATGGGTAGGGGGCCAAGGGCTAGGGCCTAGCCCAACCCTCACAACCATTTGCATAGTCGTATGCCCACAACATAACTGAGATTGGAAAAGAGATGGGGGTTGGCCACAAGCAGTAAGCCCCAAGCCCTATGGGGCCTTAATATGACCAATAAAGTGTGTGGAGGAGGGGATGGCCCATGGTCATCACATGCACCACAATTACAGGGGCACACATGAAGATAGGGGCTAGATAGAGCCCCCAAGCTTCGACACCTTTTGCAGTGATATGATCGTCATGCAACAATGAATTTCAGTAATAGGGGCTTAATTGTGCCCTTAACAATCCTACAAATTTGCCCAAAAAGCGGGAATGTAGGCCAGGTTTGCGCATCATTTCCGCATTTGGGGTACTCAAGCCAGGTTGAGGCCGAATTGGAGGATGGTTAGCTATAGAATTTGGGAAAATGAAGAAACAAGAATAACTTTCTCAGTTTTTTGCCAAATGAGGTGTAGAAAGAACCAAAATGGAGGTTTTTTTACTATTTTGGAGCCATTGGAGACATTGTTTTAACATTCTTAGCATTGTAATGTGATCTAAACACATAACCCAGGAGGGGTGAACTCCTTTATCATTTGTTGTCATGTTTATGTTGTTATGGTACTAATGTCTTCTTTATTTTATGTAAAACTGAGATAAAAATAATCTTTTATGTGTTTATTAAATTAATCCTCTACCCAAAACACATATAATTCACACTTGCAAAATTGTTTAAAAGATCTTCAAGTTTACATTCAGATCATTTTGGTATCAGAGCCCAGGTTATTGTGAAAATTTGATTTGTTTTCAAGTGTTTTTCTAATGGAACTTGTGGAGATAAGATCTCAAATTGTTTCAAGGATAACAAACACACCTCAGGCTTCAATAGTCATGTCACATGAAGAAGGTCCTAAAGATATGTTTGAATATGAGAAGACTTTCAAAAAAACATTCTTTGAAATGTCTGAGATGGTTAAGGTTTTGTATGAGGAGAGGAATTTCAGACTGTATGAAGAAATCTCAAAACCTCATGGAGGAAAAGGAGACAAGCCTCCAAAAGGGAATGGAGGGAATGGTGACAAACCACCACCTTCACCTCCATCATCATCCTCATCTTCAACTTCTTCTACCCTTTCACAAACACATCCAAATTCCCTAAGGGCTCATGGTAAAACTTATTTGCTTAAGTTTGACATTGTGTGTGAATTACCTATGTACAATGGAGAGGTAAATGCAGGAAGATTAGACAATTGGATTCCTTAGATTGAAGTGTATTGCAGGATACAAAGAATCAAAGCTGATGAAACCAAGATCCAACTTTCTTGTCTTAGATTGGAAGGTGCAACTTTAATTTGGTGCGAAGCCAAAACTCAAGATGACATAAAGAAACATGGTAAGTTTTTATCCTCTTGGAATTATTTTGTTTTTGCAATAATAAGGTAGTTTTATGCATTACCATATATGCAAAAATCTATTATGGATTGACAGAACTTTAGGCAAGCTAAAGGGAAAAATGTGCAATTGTATACTGAAGAATTTAGGAAAAGGGCTTTGATTTTGGGAGTAGATTTTTCCTCACAAGATACTTTTCTCAAATATATTGGAGGATTGAATAGCTATTTGAGAAATACCATTCTCATGTTTAACCATACAAAACTAGATGAAGTTTGTGTTCAAGAAACTCCTTTATAGGCAAAAAGGAAAAGTGTTTTGAAGAAACTAATGAGAGTTCCTTTGAGTCTGGAGACAAAGGAAAGGATAAGTTCAAAGGAAAAGTGAGGAAGAATGCTAACATCAAGATGGAGAAAGAAAATATCACATGTAAACATTGTTCCAAAGAGGGCCATGATGAAGATTGTTGCTGGAAACTTCAATGAGAAATGAAACTCAAAATGTTTATGAACAATGAGAAGGAGAATATAGCTGCAACTACAGAACATGATTTAGGCTTATATTCCGAAGAAGAAACAAATATCATAGCCATGGGTTTGAAAGGTAATGACATTGCAAGTAATAGTTCTTAAAATTGTCTCAATGAAAACCTTATTGTTTGATAGTGATTCACAAGAAAACCTTATCTCATAAGACACTGTCAAGAAGTTGAATTTAGAAACCATTCCTCATCCTAAACCTTTTCTTTTAGTTGGATATGTGACAATGCAAAATTGCATGTGACAAAAATATGTAAACTAGAATTTGCAATCACTGCAAACTTTCTAGATGAGGTAGAGCTTCATGTAATTCCAATTGATATATGTGGTATTGTTTTGGTAAGCCCGTATCTATATGATAAGAGATCTATTTTTCATTGCCATAAGAAAAAATATCATTTATTCAAGAATGGGATTGAATACATTGTTATAGCACACAACAAGAAGTTGAATACATCTCTTGTAAATGTAGGTTTTAACCTCGTACAGAAATTACTTGCATACGAATTCTAAATCACAGGAAAAATAAAAATGTGAGAGCATAACACATAAAACACATATACATAGAGATTTCCCACTGGATCCCAACATCGAGACTACCAGCTTGATTTTTCATTATATTCCTTTCAATGTTACAATACATATTTATACATGCCGAAGCATCCAATACCATGGACCGAAAATCATCGCGTCCAAAAACATGTGCGAAAATCATGCACAAAGCCATTGGTGGGTCCGCCCAACCTAACATAGGGTCCAAAACCAAAATTTTCCAGGTCGCTGCCCCGGACCCCATAAAGTGGGGTTACAAGTACCCCTCAAACCCCCTGTTAACTATGTGGAAAGAATATAACACAACCCAACAATCTCCCACTTGTTGTTTTCTTTCCATAGGGGGCCACAGGAGAGCTTAGTCATTTTCTCAGCCCTGAAACACCCATTGTTTCTCTACACCAAGAGAACTTCTCAGAGCTCACAGATTTTGTCAATGCATCTGCAGTATTCTTCAAAGTGTCCACCTTTACCAGCAACACCCTTTTTTCTTCTATCATATCCCTCACAAAGTGATACTGAACATCAATGTGCTTTGTCTTTGAATGATAAGCAGGGTTCTTTGCCAAGAAAATTGCACTTTGGCTGTCACAGTCTATCCTTATAGCTCCCTGTACTAACCCCATACTTGAACACAATCTCTGCAACCAAACTGCTTCTTGCTTGCATGAGTGGCTGCCATGTATTCTGCCTCTGTAGTTGATAGTGCCACTACAGATTGTTTCTTACTCATCCAACTGAATGCACCTCCAAATAGGTTAAACAATACCCAATTTGTAGATTCTCTGATCCAGATCTCCAGCCATCCTAACAATCAACAAAGCCACGGATATCCAATACTCTATCCAATCCTGGTCCTTCCTTGGTAGCAACAAAACCATAATGCACTAGTGCCATTGCAAATACCTAAACCCGCTTCCATTGTTGTCCAGTGCCTCCTCCCGGGTTTTGACATAAAACCCTGCTCATACTCCACTGCTGTGCCAATGTCTGGTCTAGTACAGACATTCGCATACATCAAGCTACTAACGCACTTGCATATGGAAACACGGGCATGTCCTCATTCCTCTTCTGGTCCTTGGGACACTGTTCAGTACAGATACACCTCACACCTACAGGAAATATGACCTTCACCATTTACTATCTTGCATATTAAACTCTGCAATATTGTTCCTCAACATAACTTCCCTCTGGTTTAACCCAGAGCTTACCTCTTTTCCCGATCTCTTTTATTTCCATGCCCAAAATATAGTTTGCAGCACGAAGATCTTTCATGTCGAATTTGGAGGACAATTGGGTCTTCAAATCCTGGATAATTTCTTTGTCATTTCCAACCAACAACATATCATCCACATACAAGACCAGATAAATAACACGGTCACCAATTAATTTAAAATACACACAATGATCTGCTTTGCTTCTGGTGAAGCCAAGTCCCCGTATAAATGTATCAAATTTCTGATACCACATCCTTGGTGACTGTTTTAACCCATACAGAGACTTCTTTAACTCGCATACTAGTTCTTTCTTACCCTTCACCGCAAAGCCTTTAGGTTGCTTCATGTAGATTTCCTCTTCCAAATCCCCGTGAAGAAATGTTTTCTTCACATCCATGTGTTCTATCTCAAAATCAAAAGCAGCAGCAACAGATAAAAGTAATCTAATAGAAGTTACCTTGGCAACAGGAGAAAAAATATCACCAAAATCAATTCCCGGCACCTGGGAATAACCTTTTGCTACCAACCGAGCTTCGTATTTCTCCACCTTCCCTTCTGCATTTGTCTTCTTCTTGAACACCCATTTGCTGCCAATGGGTTTCCTTCCAGCCGGCAACTCCACCAGATCCCAAGCCTCATTTTTGTGCAAAGATGCCATTTCATCAACCATGGCCTCTTTCCAGAGTTTTCCATCCTCTGAATCCACTCCTTCCTTCATAGTTCTGGGATCATCATCAATAATAGATAAAGTAAAATTTGAACAGAAAGCAGATGGACTATACCTTTCTGTCTGCCTTCTTTCTCGAGCTGATCTTCTCACAGCCGGAGTTTGTGGCTCTTCATCTTCTGATTCCTCCTCTGCTACAGAGTCTGATTCTTCCTCCTTTAGTTCAAACTCTATCTTCACAGGTTCCTTTGGTTGGACTTCATGTTTAATAACATCTTTCACCTCTCTGAACACCCATCTCGACTGTACACAACCTTCCTTGTTACTGGGTTCCAAAGCCTATAACCCTTTAAACCATCCTTATACCCAATAAAGATGCACTTTTCAGATTTACTATCCAACTTGGTTCGTTTCTCC
>APFE030780668.1:0-11301 GCA_000404065.3 Pinus taeda
TTTCATCAACTAACAGGGGAGAGAGGTGAATGAATGGTTATCTAGTAGCATTTAAGAATTCCTAAACTAGCATTCATATATGAAAGAAACAGTGTAAACAAGATCATTTAAGTATGCATGTTCATAACCATTCCAGATGAAAACATGAAGAAATTGCAGAAGTTGAGCCCAGGGTGCAGCCAAGCAGATCCTAAACTATTCTTCTTTTCTGCAATTTAGATGGTGGATTGATGACAAAAACAAACATGGAAAATAAAACAGAGTTAAGGAAACACTTATTGAACCATGTAGAAGCACAAGAATTCCATATTCACTCCTCGGCCAATTAAACACAGCAGACACTTTCAGAATCCATGCATATCAGCAGTCTTTGATTATAGAAAATATCACATTTACAGTGCGAGTCTCTGCTTAAGCAAAATATCAAAACCAACAAAGATCAAACCACCAACCAACCCCTACTCCATTTTTCAGGGTGGTATATATAAGCAATATATCTAAAGTTATTTATTACAACTGACCTAAACAGGTCTGCAGGAAGAAAACTTTCTAAACCTAACTTATGTTGGAATTAAATGCAAGTAATCTGCTTTGGGCTGCGCCAGTGGCAGCTAGATCAAAAAATGAGTTAATGTGTTTTCCTCTGTGGCTTGGTGAAGTGGTTCTGTAATAACTATGCATTGAGTTATGGTCCACTAATCTCCTGTGAGCTTTAATGTGCAGTCATTTGTGCTGGTGAGCTTTGAATGTTTCCTTAACTACTCCTTGACTTTCAGGGCTTTCTTTCAATGCTTGATCTGCCTCGAGCCCTGAGAAAATCTCCTCTGATACACTTCGCCGCAGCACTGATACTCTTTGACGTGGATTTTGGCTCCTCATTTGCTCTGATACTCATTAATGCCTGAACCGAGTCTCTCTCTGTCTTCTGCTACTATCAAAACTGCAAAATAGGGCTTTTTCGGCCTTTTTCGGTGCAAAATTGGCCGAGGAATCAAAAGATTCCCTAAAGATACTCCAATATGGCCTATTTCCCATAGCGATGCGCGATTAGCACTAATCGCGCATCGAAAACTGCCTCAGAATTTGAATCCAGGCCTCCTAAAATGCTTTTTCGCGCTTGCGCTCCTTTCTTTGGCGGGTGACATCAGCAGCATCTCCTAGTACGGTGGATGACGTCAGCGGGTGATGTGGCAGGATGTCGTGGCAGGTTGTTGGATGGTGCGACGCCTTATGTATTTCTGCGATGCGATAGTAATAGCTAAAATGCTGCGAATTTGCGATGAATTTGTAGTGAAGGGAGTTTTTAATGATAAATCGTATTTTAAACAAAATACGTGAATAAATAGAGGCATGCAGTGAGGAAGTGTTTGCGAAGCGATATGCTCTCTTGATGTAGTGGCAATGTCACATCAGAGCAAAGGAAGCGGCATGCATTTCAGGTGCATGACCCTTGCGATCGCCGATCGCTGACTAGCGATATCGCATCGGCTAATGGGGGAGGGGCGTATATATGTGGCATATGGTATTTGAGATATGCCAATTGCGAAATGTCATCGGCGGAACATCCATCGGGAAGAAACAACAGCGAGCCATAATACCCTTGCGACCTCCAATTGTGATAATCGCGTTGGAGAGGGTTTAGCGGGATCAGAAGAATGTTAAGGCAATCAGCAAGGGTTGTTTGTGATCGAAGGAGGGGAATATATGGTTTTAGAGATTATTTTCAACCTCAGAAGGGGTCCGATAACCTTAAGAGAGAGAATTACATGCTTTGGAAGGAGTCCACTATATTGGAAGATGGTTTTGAAGGGGGAAGATGGGGGTTCTTGCTACGTTTCAGATAAACTTAGCAATTCCCAAGTGTACTTATGGTTATTTTTCAACCAAAGGGAGGGGATAAATATATAAGGGAGTTATTAACATTGTTAAAAATAGTGGATGAGGAGATAGATAGGGAGCTATATAGTAAGGTTAGTGGTTAATATGACTAGTGATAAGAAAGCGCTAAGTATGTGAATCTTAGGCTTTTTAAAGGAAGCAATGATCCGTAACGGAAGTATGAATATTGCTTGAGTAAAGGAGATCTTGACCAAGGTGAATTGTTGTGAAAATGATGAAAAGGAGAGTTATCAAGCAGATCTTGACCTCTCTAGGCGGAGTTAGTAAAAGATTTAGGGGAGAGAAGAAGGGGAAGTTAGACATGCCTCGCTTGAAGTCCTTCAAAATGGGAACTACCTTGCTATACTGATCGAATGGATATAACTTTTGAAAACACAAAACTGATCATAATCAATGATTCTACAACCACAAAGCTACCTACCCAACCTACTTATCTAACATTTTTTCTTCTATTTCGTTTGTGTTCACTTAGACTTGCAGACTCAGCTTTTCAACTTTTCTTTTTTTGTCCTCCTATCTATAGACTACCCTTATTTCTTCCAAGGGCCCAGATTAAACAGTTGGGCTCCTTTGCTTCTCTACCTGTCTAAGAATCTTCCAAGATTAAGCTGTTTGGACAGATTATTCATTCTCTATATTCTAAAACAAGAAATTGAAACCTAGGGAGACCAAGATTAAGCTGTTTGGACCTCCCTTTAGCATGGAAAGTCTTCAAAAATGGAATAATTCTTCAAAATTGGAATGCAGTAGATGAACTTTGACTTGCACACTTTCATGGCCTCTTTCTTTGGTGACTGTTAGCAAATATGGAGCATTGCAGCATGCAAAGTATGACATATTTGGCCTGTAAAAATGTCCATCATGAAATATGAGTAACCTGCTGCAGCAGGAGGCTAACAGGTTGTATAAATAGACTTTCACTTTCCCAAAACCATGGACTAGAATTAGATATCAACCCTTGATCTTAACCTTTATCAAAGACTACTACAAAAAACCCTTTGGCCAAATGATATACATTCAACTCATCTGAAATTAGTGGTTTCCAATGTTCAAATATACATGAGTGTAGATCTACTAGACGCGACCATAGACCATTGAATTTTCATATCATACATCCCTCTGAAAATGAATTTTCATCTCTAAATTATTTAGCCACCAAAGGAACCTCTCTCGATGGGGCTTCATGAACTGATGACCTGCGAAAGAGGGGTCAATTTCAGACTTCACTACATCACCAAAAGATGGTGGAACCACTATCAGACTTGTGCCCTTCGAGATTGAGGAAAGAATCACACTCACTACAATTTTTTTTGAATAAGAGGGTGTATTCGAGCCTTTTGCAATGGTAGTAGAGGGTGGATTCAAAGAAGAGGGAAAACACTTTGCTGCAAATTTTCTTGGATCTGAGGGAAAAATCAAGTCTACTACCATGGAGAAGGATAGGTTCATCCCAAACACAATTGGTGGTTTTAGGTAGTCGACGCCCATGGGTGTTGGGTCAGATGACAAGTTTGGAGAAGAGAAACCATTATTGTAAAATGCAACTTTACCCTTATCAGTAAACATGTTCTTGTTTCTAGCCATCATGGAAGCCAAGGCGGAAGATAGTTTCGCAGTAAAGGGAAAAATTGCAGTGAGTTTGAGTTTCCCAATACCATGGATGCTGGAAAATTTGAGAATAAACTAGGGTCTTCGACAGATAGAGAGGGTAGAATCAATACTACAGCGGAAAAGAGTCCATCATCTACAAAATTTTAAGAGAGAGGGAGGAGAGGCGGTTGACTAGGGGAAAACCTTAGCCTCTGCAACAAGGAATCCCCACTCAAAGACCATTCCAAAGTTAACAATAAGCCAATTAATAAATTAATAATATTATAAATAAGAAAGAGAGAAATTTAACCATAATAAAGATAAAAATAACAAAGTACACTTAGTTGTAATTTGAAAAATAACATGAACTACTTTATAATTTAAAAAAGAATGTAAGTATTAATTTAAGGTATATGAATCATTTCCCTCCCTTAAAAGAATGTAAATATTTTCTCTTCGTGTGTCCTCCATGCATTGCACTTGACTTTCCACAAAGTCACAC
This sequence comes from Pinus taeda, assembly GCA_000404065.3. Lineage (NCBI taxonomy): Eukaryota > Viridiplantae > Streptophyta > Pinopsida > Pinales > Pinaceae > Pinus > Pinus taeda. The sequence continues at coordinate 3,992 of APFE030780668.1, forward strand.
ACTTATTCCCACCAAAGTAATTAGACATCACTCTATGCATTATTGCAACCAAGGCATATCATTAAAGCCCATTGCATTGACAATTGAGCCGTATTCCAGATGAGACTCCTACACCAAATGGTGTGAGGTCTAATTGAGACTTTATATCGGGGAGATCCCCTGAATGTTTGCGCGTCCAACACTGCGAACAAAAACCAAGTTGTAATTTTAAGGGGCGCACAAAGTTATTAGCAATTTTTTATAAAATAATATTTTTAATTCTAACTTAAAAAGGTATACAAAATTAGGATATGTTTATTTTATAGATTAAAAAAATTATTATTATAATTAAATCAAATATATTATAAATGAGATTTTTATATTATTGAGAGAGACATTCTACAACTCAGTATGAAGGAGATGAGTAATTCCTCCCATGCTACACTTTAAGTTGGCAAGCGTCTCTTTTAAAATAAAAACAAAATATTTTCTACATTAAAAATAATGTTGACTATAATAAAAACAAAACTGAATATACATCTTTGGTTATTTTTAATTAAAAGACATTATAAAACATCAATAATATCACTTTCACTATATTCATTATTCAAACCTGATATGAAGGGGACATGGTAAAAACATTTTGCTCTCACTTTTAGCCATAAATAAACAAATTTAGATATCCATATAAAACAATTTTTTTTATTAAAAGTAAAAAAATTATATAGTATATATATATATGGTTTTATTTACTTTGATATTAAAATAGATTAGTTTAATATAGATATTTCAATAGTTTATTTAAACCCATATATATATATATGTATATATATATATATATATATATGTATAAATAATAATAATATATATATATATATATATATTATATATATATATAATATATATATATATATGGGTTTAAATAAACATTTAAATTCCATGTCAGTTTATATATATTATATATATATATATATATTAATTGTTAAAAAAATAAAAATTTAAACCAAAAAAATTAATTAAAAATATTTCAATAAATTAATTGAAAGTTAAAAAATTATCAATTATTTCCTAATAATAATAATCAGAGAATGTGTAATTTGGTTAAATTCTTAATATGAATTTAATATATGGAATATCATTAAAAAATATAATTAACAAAACACAAACATTTTTTAATGTGTAATAAGGTTATCTACACTAACTAATATCTATATATATATATATATAGACTATGTGTGTATTATATAAAGCAATTGGAGAAAAAAATCTTGTGGTTAAATGTGATACCCCTGTTGCAATCGCTTTTGTAGATATTATTATTTATATTTACTTGTAAATATTATGAAATAATTAGATGTAGGTGCAAGACTAAAGTTGGATGAGAGATGTAAATGTTAATATATTGTTATGAATAAATATTATTTCACTTCTGTTTTTATTTGGAAATATAATAGGAGCCATCACGCAGGTAATCAGTCTCCCAACTATCATTAAACAATTATGAATCAGTTGTAGTCCAAGGAAGGACAATTTTCAAGTGACAGTTGTCACAGTCAAGAAAATAAATCATCCTCCATCTTCTAGGGATGATTTTCCTCAGCCATGTCATGGGTGGAAGATGAATTAGAAACAAGATTGCAGGAGAGAAAGGAAATCTCGAAAATGAAAACAAGGTTCTAGTGGGAGGTAAAGGATGGGCCTATGTGAATAAAACATTCATCCCAGGTTTAGCAAGACATTGCTAGGGGATTGAGGAGGTGACTTTGTGAAAAATTATTGATTGGTTTCTAGACATAAAAATAGTCTAAAGCTTGGGGGGAACTATTGAGACAACAATTCATAGGTTGAGAGGAACATGGTAACTCCTATTGTTAGAGATTCAGATAAGTACTGGTTATCGGTTACATTGTGTTGAGATTATACATATCAGATTTGTTTTTATTCTAAATAGGAAGAAGAAGTAGATGTAAGTATTTGTTGAATATAACGTAATAGGAAATGGCTAACTCTCTCATAATTAGCTCTATGTAAGTGAATCTATACAAAAAAACTAGGAATAACTAGGTGATTGCTTTAGATATGTTTTTATGGAAAGTTGATGTATATATGTATGTATATGTTCGTAAATAAGATGTATATATGGCAAGGTTAGCAAGGTTTGGGTTAACTTTGAGATAAAGCATCCAGGTTGCTTGTCGACCAACATGCAGTCCCTGCCAAGTGACAAAATCCTTTAAACAATAGACTATAGAAACCTAAAAACTAGGAGCCATGTAGACTAGTTTCTATAGTTAAGGACTACCTTCGACTAACTATTTTACACAAATAAATTTACAAGTTAAGGTAGTTTTAGAGTACGAAACATGATAAACTCCATAAATGATATGCATAAAAGATAGAAAGTCCAACTAGTAAATATATACTCATTTGAATTATATACTCCTAAGTAATTATTGGTCTAAAAGAATAAAAGAATAATTTAGACTTAAGGGTGAAAATGAAAATTGTAATACTTAAATTAAACTACAAGACATCATGGTGAAAACAAAAATTATGCAAGTAGTTACATTCTCCTATTCATAAAAGAATATACATAATGTTGAAATCTGATACAAAGAATATAAGTTTATAGCCCAAAATAGTGTTAAATTACCCCTAGTTCTGACCGATATTGAATGAATACAATGTAATGGCCATCATAGATCACTTGGAGGAAAAAACAATTAACTGGTCCTTAAGGTCTATAGTCAACCTAAAATTATTATACCATAGGAACTTTTAATCTAAAGTAAGGCTTATCCAGTCTTGGCTTACAGATATTGTCTAAACCATAAACATGTAATAGAAAAACCAGAGAGAAGAAGTAAGACACTAGGTACTTGGAGGTAACTCCTCGAAATATATAAACTCTAATAACTTCTCCTTGCAAAAGTACCATGAAAAGGAATGGTACCAACCTGCAAGCCACAAGCGAATTATTTTACTGATAAATCCTAAAATCAAACTAAGAAATAATAATAATAAATGGATTTAGACAAGATTTTAAGAGGAGGCTAACCCTGCAGAGAATTATATGTGGGAAAATGTAACAAAGGTCCATAGCTTCGTCCTTATAATAAACGTTAAACTATTATATTGGCCAGGACTTAAATTGGATGCAAGATAGGAAAAGTAGTAAAAGAATCTTTACAGGTAAGGAAAAAAACAAAAAAAAATAAAACAAAACAATTTGGTACTTACCAAATGGAAAATAGGTATAGTGACCATCTTGTGAGGAGAAAACTGCAACAAAGAATATGAAATGAAATCCTAAGGACAATAAAATACAAGTTGATGACTAGAAACACAAGTGCTATTAAAGGAATAAAAACTTTGCGCATCTCTCTTAGGGTTTTAAGAGGCACAAGGTCAAAATAAAATTGTCATACCAAGACAACATATTTTCCACATAAATCATTTTAACCACGACTCCAATTCATCAAATTCCAGTGAAGGTTAAAGAAGAAGTCCTAAAAGTATGGGATTTTAATATGCTAGGAGATAAACTCCAAGAATCCTATGTACAAACACAAATCCATAGAGAAAGAACCCTAGTTTGGTGACTTATAAAACCCTAGAATAGAAACACATATATTTAGGAAAGGAATAAAAACAACAGAGAAGGGAAAAATTCAAAGCAAAGCTTGGTAATTAAAATATAGATTATATACTTGTATAACACCTATCTTGTAACGAACGACAACCCAAAGCACCCTCTACAAATTCGAAAGGATTAAAAAAAAAAAAAAATTGGTAGGGTTTGTCCATCAAAATCGTTTTCTAAAATGCCAAGATAAAAAATAAAATCGTTCTCCATTATCTGTGGTTTACATAGATCTGACAACATATCTTTGCGTAGCAAATGACACTGAGGATGCAGGAAGGGGTGGTAATTACCCTAAACTTCCCTGGGGGAGAGCTATCTACAGTTAGATTTCCAACTTTGATCTTAATCATTCTTTCTTTGCTAGTTCACATGGTCAGGGGTGAGGTGTTTCCCTTCAACCTGCCCTTGTAGACTAGTCACATGCATGTTGAACATGATGGAGCCCCACATACATTTTAAACTATTCCTTAGGCAAAGTGTTGAGGAAATACAGAGGTCCAGAGCTTCGTCCATATGATAAACATTAAACTATTAGATTGGCCAGAACCTAAAATTGAGGCAAGATAAGAAAAGTAGTAAAATAATCTTTATAGGTAAGGAAAAAAACAAACAAAACAATTTGGTACTTACCAAATGGAAACTAGGTATAGTGACCATCTTGTGAGGAGAATACTGCAATAAAGAATATGAACTAAAATCCCGAGGACATTAAAATAAAAGTTCATGACTAGAAACACAAGTGCTATTAAAGGAATAAAAACTTTACGCATCTCTCTTAGGGTTTTAAGAGGCGCAAGTTCGAAAGTAAAATTGCCATACCAAGAAAATATATTTTGCACATAAATCATTTTAGCCATAACTACAATGCATCGAATTTTAATGAAGGGCAAAAAAGAAGTCTTAAAAGAATGAGATTTTACCTTACTAAGAGATAAACTCCAAAAATTCTGTGTACAAACACAAATCCACATAGAAAAAGCCTTCATTAGGTGGCCTATAAAACTTAGAAAAAAAATTAATAAAAACACATATATTTAGAAAAAAATAACCACCCAAAAAAATTCAAAACAAAGCTTAGTAATTACAATATAGATTAAAACAAAGTTTAGTAATTACAATATAGATTATATACTTGTTTAACAAGATAGATTATATACTTGTTTAATACCTATCTTGTAGCGAAAACCCAAAACACCCTCTGCAAACTATACAGGATTAAAATAAAAAACTTGGTAGGTTTTGGCCATCAATATTCCAAAGTGCTCAGATAAAAAATAAAATCATTTTCTTAAAGACCATGTGAAAGTGTTTCATATATGTACATAATCGTGCGACAACATGGGAATTTAATAAATCACTTTACCATAGAGTAATTATCTACGAAGGCTTACCTAATAATAAAGATTGAAGTAAGAACATTAATAACCTATCTATGTATTGCAACAAATTGAAAGAGGTGATATGAGTAAACTGAGGATGTCTTATTTTAAGAATATATAAACAAGTAGGGAGTACCAATGTAACTTATATGTTTAAGTAACCTTCAATATCTATGAAGCTATTGAAGTTATTCCACAAGGTTTGGTATTTTATGTGTGTTATATTAAAAAAAATAAAAAATAGGCATATTTTAAGTAGTTTGAATATTTTACATTGTGGTTTTTGGTTTTTTTTAAGTTTTTAATCATTTAAAATGTAATAAATATATGTTGGAATTGTATGTTTAGTTAGTAGTTTTTTTTATTTGTAAAATAAGTGATTTTCTTAAATTAAAGTGTATTAAAAATTACGGAATAATTGTAAATTATATAATTTTTTCTTTTAGAATATTAAATATTTAATACAAAATCTTGTCTAGTTTTAGTGACAGGGAGTATAAAGATGTTATCAGTTTTGGAAATGTAATAAAAGATAAGTGTATTAAAATTTTTGAAGTAAAATGTGTCATAATATAATTTTCTCATTTAGAGAATAATGAATATTTAACATTGCAAAATCTTAGCCTTGAGGGTTAGCTCAATTGCTTGAGTCTTTGTTTCTAAAACATTTTTGCTATTAAGAAGTCACAAGTTCAATTCTCTAGACATCCTTGGGGTTAGGCTCTATGGTTGAGCTTACATGGAAGTTAGGCTCTGTAATTGAGCCGACAAGAACTGATACCTTTCGATGGATCTACCTAATACAAATATTATAGGGGATGTAGTGGGGCCAATATCTATAGTTAAGTCAACAAAAAGTGATATCTAGAATCTCTCAACTACACATGCCTACAAAAATATGTTTTAATAATATTTTACATTAACTTTTAATTATAAAATATATTTTTTTTAAACCCACTTGATAATTTAAAAGTGAAAACTTATTAACTCCAATAGATTATAAATAATATTAAACATTACAAAATTAACCAGCATAACTGGTAATCCTAAATATTATAAATTCTAAATTACCTTAATTGGAAAATTGATTTTTTATTTAAGATTAAGCTATTTTGTATAATGATTTTTCATACGTTCCATTTAGAATATATATATCTATTATATATATATATATATAATATTATATATATATATACACACACCAACGAAGTGAAGAGATATAAATCCCTGAGATAAAAATATTTTGAAATAGTAATATACTCACGGTTTGGTTTTTCTGGTGACAAAATTATTTTAAAATATATAAAAATATATAGTTTACTACTTGAATATGGTGTAATTTCAGTTAAGCAAGTTCAAATTTATTCCAGTGCCTCCTCATAAAGATTTTTTGAAATTTTTTTGCCGAGATTCTAGCTACTTTTGGTGGTCTGGGCAATTCCTCTGCCTCAATAGACGACTCCATAAAATAATGACTATATTTTTGGACTTGTACATGAAGCTTGCAATATTGTGGGTATTTTATGTTGATTGTGGATTTTTGGAATATATGCAGATCTTATGAACATGGGGTGATGTCAAACCAGCATAGATCCATGTTAAATACGGATCTAACATGAGTCGAAAGAGATCAAATTTCTTCACGTGCAAACCTTTTTAGAGTGAAAAATACAATGTTTTGTTTTTCATTGTTTTTTATTGTATTTTTGAATGCTAAATAGAATATATATATGACCAATTAAAAATTTTAACCATAAAAATTTATTTATTTTGTTATATATAGATATATATGAAGTTGATATTGATATAAATTAGTTAACATTGTCAGGCCAAGCAGTAACTCCTCAACTAAAAATTGATTCGTGTTTATTCCTTCAGGTAGGTCTTCATTAAATACATGAGGGAGAGACTATTCAGTTCATCTTCCAATGATTGTTCATATTACTTATTTATCTATTTACATTATGTTCACCCAATCATGAGGATTAGGTGTCAACATTCCCCCCCTTAATCTGAAGGGATGTTGGTGAATCCAAGCATCATTTTGAATCGTTCAAGCTTTTCTCTTCCAAGTGCTTTGGTGAATATGTCTGCAATTTGCTCATTTGTAGAACAATGACAGAGATGGATTGTTTTGGCCTCAACATGATGTCAAATCAGATGATATTTAGTATTGATGTGCTTCGTTCGATCATGGAACTTTGGGTTCTTGGCCAACTTTATTGCAGAGGTATTGTCAATAATGAGTGGAGTTGATTGTACTTGTTTTACTTGCAAATCTTCAAGAATTTGCCTGAGCCACACAA
>APFE030780669.1:1960-98494 GCA_000404065.3 Pinus taeda
GGAAGTTGATGTACCAACTTCCCCAAAAACGGGGCCCACAATTTGGCGTTTCATCTTCTAGGGTTAGGTTTTGGAATGTGAAGGGTTTTCCATTGTTTCTCAACAATAAATAGGCCTTCGAGCCTCATGTAACACAGTTCAGAGGCATGTAGCCACTCTCTTCTCAGAGATAAGTTGCCATCGCCCTAGCTGGTTTATTTCCATTTCTGGTTGTAAGCATATTTCAGTATTTTCCATTAATGAGATGAAGTATTATTTCCGCTGCATCTTTGTGTATATGGTTATCTCTGTAATTTGTTACGTTCCTCTTTAAATCTGGATCACCATATGACCCTGAATTTCTGCATTTTAGGCCTCAACGACCAAATTAATTGTCTGACAAGTCCGGCTAGATTTCGGCAGATTTGGTGACCTATTAGTGGAAATCGAGGTGAAAATGAGGATTCGATGTTGGATTTTGGGCAAATTGTAGAGAAAATAATGGAGATAACTAGGAGAGGTCGTAAATTCTCTAGTTTTCAACCAAATTGGGTTTAGAAAGAGGCTAGGTAGCCATTTTTGGACATGTTTGTTGAAATATGGCAACAAGAATATTCCAATTTAATTTGTCCTTGAACTAAATTGTGAATTAAAATCGAATCTGGTCTTAACAGCTACTTGAAATAATTAATTAATTAATTTTAAATCAATTAGTTGGATAAATTCAAGTTAGAAGACTTTCTGAAGTCATGCAAGAGTTATCCCTTAAATTAAGGAGATAAGATTGAGTTATATTTGAGTTGTAATTAGTTAACTCAGTTTACTGAGTTAAGTCCAGTTAAATTAGTTCCACACTGTTTGAGGAACTAATAGTGAGTTAACAGTCAGTTGATGCATTAATGCACTCAACTAGTGCTACTCCAGTTAACTGTAGATTCCCTCATTAGAAACTCATTGCATGTCTATTCTCAGAAAGACCCAGTTGAGATTAATGTTCAAGGACAGTGTACTATCAGTTGCATGTGTTTTCTCATGGAGAAAACTCATGCATGCAGTCAAGGATTCATCCTTGAGGATAGCACAGTTTTGAAGGTTTGGTTTTCCACTTGGTAATATGCTAGCCATCCATAAGGAACTGCACAAGTAAATAGGAGCTTGGAGGGCAGAGAGGAAGGCTGGAGAGAAGCGAAGATTGCCTATGAGCATCTGTGAGGATTGTACTGAGAGCTAGCTAGATGTGAGAGCTAAGGCTTTGTATAATTCCTATGTATTTCCACCATGTATGATAATACAATAGTGTGGGGGTTTTATCTGAGACTTTCCCCAAAGTAATTTCATGTGTATTGTGCCATTGGTTCTTCTTCTTCTGGTTATATTGTTCATCTCGAACATTAAACTTCCACAAATTGATAGTAGAAGTAGGTTATAGTATTTTTCTTTGATTTATATTGCATTATCAAGTTAACCTATCACAGATTTTCTACAATGTTGGACTCATTGGAGCAGGTTACATAAGCATTTGAGCATTATAAACACATCTTTTTACACATTTTAGCATAATAGAGAGGCCCAAGCCATTGGAAGCTAGACCAAGGAGACGTAACCCAATAGGGGTGAGCTCCTTCATCGTGCTCCTATTGTTATGCATTTTTGGTGATGTTTTGTACATTTATATGTTATTGTTCAGTTTCTTTTTTATGTTAAAATTGCTCATAAAATTAACATAAAAACTCATTTTCACTTGCAATAAAATCATGAATCCTTAAGCACATGAATAGCATTTTGTTTATAATCTGAGGAGGATATTAGCACAACAAAACTAATATTCTTAATCAGATCAATTGACCCCAGGCAGAGGTGGAGGAGCTTATGCAACCATTTATTGGTTAGGTAGGGGATGGATGTGTCAACATGGCCGACTGTTGGGTGGTTTTTCATTGTGCGAGGAATGATGAATCTCATTCATACATGGACACTCATTAGTTAAGTGATCCCCATGACAAATCTTGCAAGGGAATTTGACCTTACGACTTTTCTCATTCATGCCTCTCCCTGATTGGGTTGGTTTTGTTGGGTCTCTTGAGCAGGTTTAGAAGTATTCTTCTATTTGTTCTTCTTCTTTTTCCTAATTGGTTGCTAATTATTCTTAGGCTGCATGGATTGCACCATATGAACCTTGAAAGTTTTCTCATAAGACAATGCTTGTTGAGAACTAGGCACAATTTTCAGGGTTTGTGAACTGACAATTAGTTCCCCCATTTGAGTAGCTTATTGGCTCACAACACTTGAAGAGATGAAACCAATCACACCATCAAAATGTGGTCTCATCTTAGGTCATCGTGGATCATACGAAGGTTGAGGAGCGTTAGGGATAATATCATACAAAGTGCCCAATTTAGAACAAATCATAACAAGGTGTTGGGCACGTAAAAACGGATTGCTTGTCAGTATCCACCCTGACTATGACAACATCCTTGGCTATAGGTGGGAGAAAGGATCAAGTGAGAAATATTTGAGAAATTGGTCAAGAAGCTTAGTCCTAACTAACTGATTTTGATTCCTCTATGCATGAACATGATTAGAAATATGAGTAGAGGTGTTAATTTTTAACATTGGCAAGAGGTCGGTTCTAATCTCTTGTCTCAAAGGTAATTGGAAATGGTTCAATAATGTTTTCACCAAGGAAGATTAGTCACCATAGGATGCCTTGTAGAGTTAAATATACCCTTTAACTACATCCCTCATCAGGGTACGTTGGAAAAGACGCAATTGCACACAATCATCGACTGGAGAATTTGAAGAGTACCAAAGATGGCAAGTGGTGATATGAGTGTTCCGATTTTCTCCCAGCTTTCCTTTGAACTTAGGAATATCGGATGGTAATTTGGTGTGCATATGTGGCCATCTAGGATCATGGAATATGAGGTCATTTGTAATTTTTTGCACATCTAAAAAATTAAGTGATGTTAGAAGTGGAAGTTGATGTTGGTTAAATGGATCGACTATTAAAGATGGACCCCCTAACAAACCTTACATTCCCACCATAGCATTGTTAATGGAAGAAGTTTTTTGACCAAAAGGATAGCTCAAACTAAGGTATTGAACTTTAGACCAGCAAGTGCGGTGAAAGGAATATGACCCCCCATGGGATTTCCCTAAGTGACAAAGGAACTCCCAAAATCAATTGCTACTAATGGGATTGTACCTAACACTGGAAGGAGGACCACCAGGTGCAAACGCACCACAATAAGCATAAGAACTCATTGGCATAGTGGCACTACTAAGGTCGGTGCCCCAAGGTAAGCTAGCCCCTTTTAAGGAATGAAAACCTCTAGAGAAAGGCATTCCTCCTATCATAGAACTACCCCATGGGTAAGATGTTCCTCCATGGCTATTATTGCTCCCAAACTAACTAGGGATAAAAGTAGACCCCCCTTGCAAGTTTCCCAAAGAATGTAGACCAGAATTAAATGTTGAAAATGTCAAAATGGCTGAGCTAGGTGGAATCCACCCAGCTCTCATTGGTTGGCCCAGGATTTCCCTCACTCTAAACACAATAGCACATGAATTAGGGTTACATATAAGCTTGGTAAACTTATATGGGTTACTGAAGCAATTGGTGAATGCCCCATGAAGAGGGAAGAGGTGTTGTTAGTGTCGGAGAAGTAGGCCCTATCACATTGAATGGTGGTAATGATGACATGAAAGAAGATATCCTTAACATGGATGGTGATAATGGATCCATTTCCCCATAGTAAAGGCACTGGCACTCTCACTAGACATCAGATCAGAAAATAAGCAAAAAGGTTCAGAAGCAAACTTACTCAATTGTACAAGTATGAGATAAAGAGGGTTAGTTAAAGGTGGGTTGACATGCAAATATCAACTCTCATCTATAAATTCAGTAGTAACCAAGTCTTCCCTCCTATAACCAAGGTTACCCCCCCCCCCCAACTTCTATTTTATCTAAGTCCTCCGAGACCAAAACTATCTTATATCTTCTAGGTGGTGGACCCTCCTCTTTGGCAGAAAGGTTTAAAATTCTTTGAGAATTATGGATAATATGGTTAGCCATGGTGAATATATTTTATTATTTAATCAATTAATGTGAGAAACCCTTGTGGAAAACTAGATTCGCACCAAACAATATGGACTAAAAATTCCCTAAGGGATGCAACAAGAAAACCACTAAAAATGTACCTCCTAAAATCCAACACTCTTAAGGAAATGAAACCCCCAATTATCGCATACTAACGAAGGACTAGAGAAGTAGCTACCCGAACCTCCCTATACTAGCGTTAATAAATTCAAGTGACCTCGATGGGTCTGAGTGTCACCCTCTAGGAGCATTGATATGGTGATTGATGTCTGCCTCAAGTAATGTTGGGACTATCCACCCATAGTCACCTAGGCAAGAGAAGTATAAGATAAGCCACTAAGGTTACCACTTCACAATCAAATGACTAGGGGGGTTGTTGGGCACCATAATTATTATAATTTCCTTACCTTATTTCTTAGTTTTTATTTTATTTTCCTAAGTCTTTATTGCATTTAGGACATGATAATCCATGTAATATGGATTCTAGAAGAATTTATTGTATTCTTATTATTTTATTGCCTTTATGAATTGATCTGATCATGAAAGTGTTATTCTCTCACAGTTGGATCCTTATTTTGGAGAAGAATCTATCGATGAGCTGGCACCTAATGTTGTTCCTTCGATTGATCATAGAAGATCGGATAACTTGATGTCGTTGATCCTTGTTTGGAGTAAATAAGTTAAGGACAAACTTATGGCTTGGTCATCCAGACATATTAATACTTCTTGTAACTTAAAATGGCATCTTGAAAATATTTAGATTCTCAAGATTTCTCTTTATCATAAATAGATTTATTGTTCTTATCTTCTACAGACATAGTATAAAGACTAGGAATTGAGCCTCAAGAGAGGTTGTTCAATTGCAATATTTTTTACATAAGTTGTGAATTTGAGAAGACATCAATTGTAATTGATCCTTAGTAATTTATTAAGAGTGCTTATTATCCAAAGTTAATCTATTATGTTGATTCCTTTTACAAGTTAGTTCGATTCCGGTTATTTGGGTTTGATCCTCGAAGAACCATTGTATTACATGTATTATTAAATTTGTGTTCGGTTCTTCTTCTCTAGTCATTTATTTTCTTAATCACTTTCAATTTATCGTTGCTTAATTGTTAAATTGCATGTTCTATTTTAAATAAAATTTATAGTGGTTGTTGCATAATGGATTTGATTTAGCTAATTCGTTGGGATTGTCGTTGCTTATTGTTGTTTCTTGTAGATTATCATAGGATCATTATTTTGCGTGACTCAAATGTTTTTCGATAATATAATTTTGTAGCAGTGTTCTTATTTTTTTGTAACTCTTTGTCCTTAGATAATAACTTGATGCTTGATAGTTTTCCTTTGTTGTTTCCTACATAAACTATATAAGATTTGACGTTTTGAATGGTTTGATTTAGTTATAAATTGTGTTATGAGTTGGTTCATTCATCATTTCAATTTTTCTATCCATTAGGATAGTAGTTATTAGTCATACCAACATTTATCTTGCATAAACTATGCGGATAACCTTGAAACAGAAAGACAAGACCTCAGCTTGACAATTTAATGTGCAGTGGCTAGTTGATCCTTTTGAAATAATTAATTGGCTCAACATTTTCGCGTCATTTCTAATGAGGTTTTCAAAGAGAGTGCTATTTGTATCCATGGGGTTTGGGTATTAGAGACGAAAGATAAGAACCCGTGCATGCACCCTAGTAAAATAACAAGGCTTGTGGTGGTGCTTGTCCCTGACTGATATATTTAGGTTGTTTAGTGTGTATGACTAGAAATAAACTTATAACTAGGAATCAAGTAGAGATAGATTGGAAATCCACCCCGAAAAATACCAAAATCCAAGGTCAAATTGGCCTTGAAAGAACAACCTTCATAGACGAAATCATTCGGAAGGTAGAGTCTCAAGCATCGATAAGTCCCTAAACAGTATCTGGGAAGGGCTCTATTGTTATTTCCCCTTGAGTATCAAAGTCATATGTTGCAGGTAACAATGAGATTCATGATAAAACTTTAGGATCAGAGCAGAGCTTCCAAGACACACATGATAGACATATCAGTCCTCTTAAAAAGGGTGATGGGTACAATTGTAACCTAAGGGAAAGAAGAGGTGAGAAAAGTGAACCATATCCTCAACCTTATGAGCATGAATCTCCTGCTACACCAATTGTGAGAAGAGAAATCTAAATCCCTGACTTGAGCAGTGTTGTGAGACCTGGTCAAGGCCCAAAACCCCATCAGTATTGGGGAAACAATACAAGTGGGTGAACCATGATGCAGGTATCACCATTAGACGAAACAATATTTACAAATAAAAGTGTCCCTATGGTGAATAACTACAATATTTTTGCACATTGTTGATTAGGAAACCCTAAGTTAGTCTCCTCAGAAGATTTATTCAGAAATTGGTTGACAAACCTAAAACTTGTGACAAACAGAACGAGGGTCTCACAGCAAATTCGACGCATGTTGCTAAGTACTTCACATCTCCAATTGGGCATCGACATGATGAAGGTCTAGTACGTTGATTCCTTTAATGTTAAACCCCATGAACTTCCATACCATGCTTTGACTCAACATATTTTTTATGAGCTTAGTCAGTAAAAAAATATTGTCTTTCCAAAGTGAAGTAGAAATGCACACAATTCCTTTCAAGGTCGACTTGTCGGGCCCTTTATCGGAATCCTCAAAGAAATCGACAAACAAGCAAGCCAAAATATCATTCGAAGTCGAGCAACGAGTAAAAATCAACTAGCAAGAGGTCTTAATTGATATTACACTTGACGACCCAAAGCTCTAACAATGACTCGACACAATAGGAAAGTAAGTGTTGGAAGAGACGACAGCGAAGGGCAAAGCGCCAAAGAAGCCAAGGAAAACATAAGAGTTTTTAGGGTCATATGTTGACCCATATTTTTATAGTCTTTGGGTCATGCCAAAGACTTTTTTTATTGAAATAGTTAAACAAAATATGCTAGTGGGGCAGGAAAAGGAAGTACGAAAATAGATAATGTCAATGCGGTCGAGTGCCCAAAGGGGAGCACCACCACAAAATTCGATCCAAGTTCAGTTGAGTGTAGGTAATAAATAGAAAGAAGAATTTCTCAATATCAACCTTTCAATAAACTCGCCACCCATCACTCAGGGGTGAATGGTGGTTGGTAGAGAAAGAATGGAAAACATGTCGACATCCAAGAAATTTCATTAGAACACGTCGATCTAGTCAACTTGGCTAAGGGCACTCCAGTGAAGGTTGAGTCAAAGATAACAAACACATATGACACACCCCAGATGTATACAGAAGCTACACATTTGACCCAGTAAAGACATATTCTTGGAAAATAGGGCTAGGATTGTTGAAGAAGCCACATGAAAAGAAGGATAAGGAAAAATATGCAAAACCAAAATAACAAAAGAAACCAACCTCTTTACCATATGACCTTACTTATGCATCTGGTAATCTTGTCTTTTCTTGCTTATAATATACAACAAAAGAAGCCAAGGGGAGATGGAAAAAGAAAGCAACCAATGACGACAAATTAAGACAAAGGAAGCAACAAGAAGAAGATATTTGGTCAGATTGTATGAGCTCAGTAGTAGAAAAACTTAAACATTCTGACCTAGATTGATTATCCGCTTGTTGCTATTTAGAAGCTAATTTACCAATTGGTAGACCACAATGTGCAAATACGCCAACTATATAACAAGCAAGGGAACAAGGAAACCAAGAATTGTCAGTCGTCATTCAACAAGAATATAAATCATTTGTGAAAGCTAAACAAAGTTTAGAGAAAACCTTTGACAGGGTTGCCACACTTGGCACAATTATGAATAGCTAGCCGAATTACCTGTAAAATACATGCAATTGACTACGTGCTTAGTGTATGTTAATCTATGACTTATCGTCGCGACAACATACAATATTTGAAAGTTGAGCGAGCACTGCACTAGAAAATCAAATTTCACGAGAAAATAAGTTAGAAGTACAATTAATGCAGGAGGAAAGGTGATGGCTTAGGGAAGGAAAGAAGGAACATATTGAAGCAGTTATTGCCACCAAGCATCTATAGAATATCAACATCAAAATCCAACAGTTAGAATGGTAAGGCACACTCGACCAACAATTGACCCAATAGAGTTTAGTGGTCAACAAAGCGCAGTGCTTGACAAATATGAAAATTTGGAAGTGTAAGCCCAACAGTCTCTGAAAGATTGGTCGATATTTGACCAACACCTTCAAACACTTGCATCGGTCATTTATTAGATGGCCATCGAATAAGCACTTTTCCACACACACTTAGCTCAACCAACACCCCCTCACCCTAAGTTTCAGTTTTTGGAACCAAGTACGTCAGAATGTGAACTGAAACTTCAATAGCAGTCTGACATTCTAGAGTGAGAAGTTGAGGGTTCCAACTAGTCACCTAGAGAGAATAAAAGAAGAGAAATTCACATTTTAAGTCCCTCGGGAAGAGCACTCACAACAAAGGATGATCATCCTACAGGGTCTGTCGACCAGCCAACCTGCGAATAGCCAGAAGCATAGTCACCATCATCGAAGACAAAGTGATCTTTAGCCAACCAAAATTTTCTTTCTCTCTCTTATTCTTTTATCCTCTTCACTACATTTCTCAAATTTTGTAATTCTCCAAATCTCCACCTTCTTCAGGATGAAGAAGGCATTAAGGGTGGGGGAGATGTTGGAGGGGCTGGTTGACTCAGTCGCCTAGCCTAGTCTAGGTGACACACAAAATATTGTATTGTACTACTTTGTGTCTCTTTACTCTTCTATGTCTTGCATATAATTATGTCATTTACTTATTATTCCTTCCTACTGGTAACCAATGCATACTTTTCGCCAGGTTATAACAGATGACTTCACCACTTTTGCAGATGAGATTGGAGAAGCTTATACTATATTTGGAAAATTACTACAAACATGCATTGAAAATAATCTTTCATTAAGTGATAAAAAGTGTTTCTTGCTAATGAAATGCGGGATTGTATTAAGACATATATTTCACCACAAGGAATAAAGGTAGATCATGCAAAAATAATCGTGCTTAAAAATCTACCTATTCCTATGAAGCAAAGGGATGTGAGAAGTTTCTTCGGTCATGTAGGATATTATCGAAGGTTTGTAGAAAATTTCAACAAAGCAACTTTCACCATTGATCTGAAAATGGGGCACTTAGGCTTCTTGTCTAATTTATAAGAACCTCTCCCACTCCCAAAGCTTAAATATTCCCAAGACAACTGTGATTAACCAATGCGGAATTAATAGTGCTTGAAATATGGTGTATGCTTGTGTTTGGTTTTAAACTGTTTATGTGCTATAAATTTATTTGCTTAAACTGATATAAGACATACAACATTGAAACAATGCAACCAACAACAAACACATAAGACAACAACTTAACATGGAGCTCACCCAAAACTCTTGGGCTACATCTCCTTGAGTTCTAGTCAACTCAACTAGGCTCTTTGAGATTATGGCAAAGTCCTTTTTACAAGCTCTTGGCTCAACTCCACTGTTTTACACAGAAACAATGGGTTTAGACACCATTTTATCCCTGCTCTTGAAGCTCTCAGTTGCTGACTCTCGGCTCTCACTCTGGCTCTCAGCACTAGCTTCTTTTGTTTTCTGTAACCTTCAGCTCTTTGGCTTTTTACTTGAACTTCAAGCGACCCCAAAGGCTCCCTCAGCTGCTTTGCGTAGTATCTTTTTGGCTCTCTCTGCTCTCTTGCAATTGCCTTCTACTACCTTCTTCTTTGTGTTCTCAATCGTGCTCTCTGGCTCTTTTGAGGCATCTTCCTAGTTGTTTGGCTTCCCTGGTTGTTTCTCCGTGATTCACTGTCCCTCTACAGCTCTGTCGCTTCAGAATGCATCATTGCCTATAAAAAAGCCTGCTGCAGCGTGGCATGATGATCAGGAGCGGTTACAGAAGGAATTGGGCCCGTTTCATAGGCGAAAATCCGAAAACTGAGAAAATTCCAATACACAGGAATTTTCCTGAAAATACACTATCGGATGTGTATTTTGGATGTGAAACTCCCTTAAATTGCCCCTAACATCCCTGTCAGGTTCGCCATTTGGCGGTATATCGCATCGCCGAAGTGTATTAGGAAAAATCCCAAATACACGGGAAAACACTGAAAAACTTGACAAAAATCCTTTTATCGGACTTGAAAACTTATCACATCCACCCTATAATCATATTGGGTCCGCCTTTGGCTGCTGTCACAATCTCCACCATCGATATGAGTGATCACCAATCCAAGGGTCATCATGCAATTTCGGGCGGCTTAGGAGTACGGAAGTTATCAGCCCGAAAAGGCGGTTTTCCTCTCTCCTCCACCAGCCATGTGTCGACCAGTCAGTGGGATCAGGTGGAGCCAGCCCAAAACCGTTTACCGCTTGAGGCCCGCCCAAAATCTACCTTTACGAAACTCAAAATCTATGCAATTGGGCTTAGAATTCCCCTTCGGGTCCATTTTATCTCTTCAGGTGTCGTTTCTTTGTATTTTGGGTTTTACACCGAAAAAAACATTAATACACAGAAAATCTAAATTTCTGGATTTCAAAATTTATGAATTTCGCTTATGAAATCCATCGGGTCTGGCAATCGCCAATCGCTGATTCAATCCTGGTTGTCCGTTCCTTTTGTGATCTGACGACTGATATTGCTCATCACGATCAATATCGCAAATTACGTTTGGCACGGCCCAGGGGTTCTGTACTTCGCCGATGTCGATCATTGGCGATCAACGTATCGCATGATCGCAATTGCCAGGTCCATGGTCCCGATATCGCATATGTGTCTGCCTCCGATCTGATTGATCAGATCAGCGGATTCTCCTGCCTCCGCTTAAGTCCTGCCTTTGCCTTTTTCTGATGCGATTTCCCTTTTTAAGGGTTTTTTTTGCCATTTTTAGGGGTTTTGCCTCTTTTTCCAAAGAAATAGGGCATCTTCTCTCTACGATAATTTCTACACCCAGAATCCATTTTAGCCCATTCAAGTTGTAGTAGATTCAGAAGTAAAATATCTTTGTAATGGAGCTATTTCTAAGAACTTCCTTGGACTTTCATTTTTCCTCTGTGAGGACCACTTAGACTTAGGAGTCTATCCAAAATACATTTTGGATCACGCCTTCCCACTAAAAGAACTTTTGGTCTCCAAAAGACTGATATATTGATTTGAACAGTAAATGAGAGTAATAGCACCCTCTTCTTTCAGCCTCCCTACACTTTCCTTGCATAGTGCCTCTATACCAAAGTCTCTGACCACTTTCCTTTCTGGATGTGTTGGTTCTCCTGGGAAGAACTGTCTTCCTTCTTGCCTTCATCCAGAACTTTTGTTGAAATGGTCATAGAAGGTAGTTTTGAACTCTTCTGCCTTGATCATTGATCCAAGGTGGCTCAAACCAATGTGAAGTCATATGCTCCATAGAACTTTCATTTGTACCTGTTTAAAAAGCTGTCAACAACAATTGTTAACAACAACAGGAATACAGACAACAACTGGATGGCCTAAACTCCTACTTCAACAAAAGAAACAGATTTCACAGCTTGTGAACGCCTCCATGTCTTACATCTGCATACAAATGATAGACTAGATAACAAGCCCATAAAACATGCCTTTAAACAAATGACCCTTTAAGTCAAGCATGTAGAAAAAGACCATTAGGACTATTTTTCAAAAGATGAAACACTTCATCATTATCTCCATTTGGAGACCAAGTTAACTTCTTCCAAGTCAACATGGCATCATATGCATGTCAAAGCAATCAACCCTGTAATTTAATGACACATACATGCTCAAAAACAAGGAAATCATCAACATCCCTATGTTCATGCATCTCATGCTCATGCATGTATTTCATCCTTCAACTTTCACTTAAGCACACTGTACTTTCAAAGCTGAAATGAAATATAATGTTGCAGCAAGAAATGCAAACAGATGCATCAATAGACATGCAATATTATCGGATAAGAACTCTAACCATTTCTGACCAATCCCTTTCAAAGGTACTACCTTTGTCTACACATCAGCATCATCTTGTGAATCATCCTGAGACACATCATTCATGGAATCTTCCTTTCCATTTCTACTATCTTCTCTTTCCACTTTCTTCAACTTTTGTGGAAGCATTGCTGGATTCAAAGTCCAATATTTTGCAGCAAGATGTTCTTGCTTATGGCAGTGAGTGCACTGCATGTGAATCCTCTTGACAACATGATTTGCCTTGTCCAATGGACCTTTGGTTTCTTGCTTCCTTTCCTTCAAAATTTTCCTGTATGTGGCCATTCTCTTCCAACATCTAGAAACATTATGGTTATCCAAACCACAAAAGGAACAAGCAATACTTTTCCCATATCTATGTGGAAATTTATCATGCTTTGCACAACCAAAAGGAAAATGATTAGAACCAGATTTATACCTGCTTCTTTCACCTTTATTGCCCTCATGAGGAGGTGAATTGAATGAAGAAGTGGCTCCTTTTGGAACACCATCAATCTCTTCAAGGCTATCAGAGTCTCCCCAACTCTCTGGTTCAAGTGTGTGCCTTTGAACACCTGCATCCTGCAAATGATGTTTCAAGCTTTTGCATTCTTCCTTAATACAATCTTCACACTCTGCAATGCAATTCCTTCTTGGAGTTGTTTCAATGGCCTTCGTGGCAGCTTTGGAACACCTTCCATAAGACTGTCCATAGCTAGGACCCAAATACTTAGGCCTTTCCTCAACCATTATTGGTTCAACAAAACCTTGTGAATGCTTGCCCAAGCCTCTTCCTTCATAGCCCACCCTGGACATTAGCTTGGAACCTATGCCTTTGGTATGTTTTTTAAAAGGACCAATATAAGCATTCTTAGAGGAATTTGAATACAAACTGGAATGGTTTACCCCTTCTTCAAGCTGATATTTGATTAAGGCTTCTTGGGCAACAAAGAGTTGCGTCTCCAACTCACGCATCCTTCTGAGGTTCATATTTGCAATGTGAAGTTGCCTCTCCATTTCCTTCAATCTGTTAGAAAGCAACTACTTCTCTTCCTTCATGGAATTCAACTGCTCTCTAAGTATGCTGCTCTTTCTTCCATCCTCATACATTTCTCTCACCATATTCATCACAGTGGACAAGTCTTGCTTCATGTTTTCATCAAAGAGCCTTGTGATGAAGAAAGGAGAATTTGAGGACTCACTTGTAGAAGTTGTCATTATGCCAATGAATAAAAGAACTTCAAACAAGATTAATAAAGAGCTTGATCCAATGACCTTTCGCAACAAACCTTTTGTGCTTCAAGGATTGCCTTGAGGTCCTTCTTGCTTCTTGTCCTTCCTAGACTGCAAACTCAAACAATAGTCAGTCTGCAAACAAACATACAATCAACCTCTGATTGTTTAAACACCTTTCAGACAAGAAATCTTTGCTTTGTCAATCAAGCATTCTGATATAACCTTCTTGAAGGTGCGGTTAATCACTCTCAGGCTCTGATACCACCTAATCTGAAAATGGGGCACTTAGGTTTCTTGTCTAATTTACAAGAACCTCTCCCACTCCCAAAGCTTAAATATTCCCAAGACAACTGTGATTAACCAATGTGGAATTAATAGTGCTTGAAATATGGTGTATGCTTGTGTTTGGTTTTAAACTGTTTATGTGTTGTAAATTGATTTCTAAAACTGATATAAGATATATAACATTGAAACAATGCAGCCAACAACAAACACATAAGACAACAACTTAACATGGAGTTCACCCAAAACTCTTGGGCTACATCACCTTGAGCTCTAGTCAACTCAACTAGGCTCTCTGGGATTATGGCAAAGTCCTTTTTACAAGCTCTTGGCTCAACTCCACTATTTTACACAGAAACAATGGGTTTAGACACCATTTTATCCCTGCTCTTTTGGCTCTCGGCTGTTGGCTCTCAGCTCTAGCTTCTTTTGTTTACTGCAACCTTCAGCTCTCTGGCTTTTCACTTGAACTTCAAGCGACCCCAAAGGCTCCTTCAGCTGCTCTGCATAGTAGCTTTTCGGCCTTCTCTGCTCTCTTGCAACTGCCTTCTGCTACCTTCTTCTTTGTGTTCTCAATTGTGCTCTTTGGCTCTTTTGAGGCATCTTCCCGACTATTTGGCTTCCCTGGTCGTTTATCTTGTCATTCATTGTCCCTCTGTGGCTCTGTCGCTTCAGAATGCATCATTGCCTACAAAAATTCCTGTTGCAACATGGCATGATGATCAGGAGCAGTTACAGAAGGAATCGTGGCCGTTTCATATGCGAAAATCCGAAAACTGAGAAAATTCCAATACACATGCATTTTCCCCAAAATACGCTATCGAACGTGTATTTCAGACGTGAAACTCCCTTCAATCGCCCCTAACATCCCTATCAGGTCCGCCCTTTGGCGGTATATCACATTGCCAAAGTGTATTGGGAAAAATCCCAAATACACAGGAAAACATTGAAAAACCCGACAAAAATCCTTTTATCGGACCTGAAAACTTATAGCATCCACCCTATAATCGTATCGGGTCCGCCTTTGGTTGTTGTCATAATCTCCACCGTCGATCTGAGTCATCACCAATCCAATGGTCATCATGCAATTTCGGGTGGCTTAGCAGTACGGAGGTTACGCGCCCGAAAAGGCGGTTTTCCTCTCTCCTCTGCCAGCCACATGTTGACCAGTCAGTGGAATCAGGCAAAGCCAGCCCAAAACCGTTTACCGCTTGAGGCCCACCCGAAATTCGCCTTTAGAGAACTCAAAATCTATGCAATCGAGCTTAGAATTCCCCTTCGAGTATGTTTTATCACTTCGGGCGTCGTTTCATTGTATTTCGGATTTTACACCAAAAAGCATTAATACATAGAAAATTTGAATTTCTAGATTTCAAAATTTATGAATTTCGCTTATGAAATCCATCGGGTCCGGCAATTGTTGATCGTTGATTCAATCCTAGTCGTTCGTTCCTTTCGCGATCCAATGGCTGAGATTTCTCATTGCAATCGCTATCGCACATTGCGTTTGGCACGGCCCAGGGGTTTTCTACTTCACCAATGTCGATTCGTCGATCCGATCATTGGCAATCGGTGTATTACATGATCGCAATCGCCAGGGCCCTGGTCTCGATATCACATATGTGTCTGCGCGGATTGGGGTTTCTCCCGCCTCCGCTTAAGTCCGTCCTTTGCCTTTTTCCAATGCGATTTCCCTTTTTAAGGGTTTTTTTTGCCATTTTTAGGGGTTTTGCCGCTTTTCCCAAAGAAACAGAGCATCTTCTCTCTGCAATAACTTATGCACCCCAAGTCCATTTTAGCCCATTCAAGTTGCAATAGATTTAGAAGGAAAAGATCTCTACAATGGGGCTATTTCCAGGAACTTCCTTGGACTTCCATTTTTCCTCTGTGAGGACCACTTAGACTTAGGAGTCTATCAAAAATCCATTTTGGATCAACCATTATTTGTCTTGCTTACTAAAGTTGTTGAATTTGTTTGGACAACAACCTGTTAGCAAGCCTTTGAAAATTTAAAAGAAAAAATAACCATTGCCCCTGTTTTACAAGGACAAAATTGGAATTCACCATTTCATATCTATTATGATGATTCCAATCAAAGTTTGAGTCATGTTTTATGACAAAAAATAGATACAACAATGCATGTCATTTATTATATCAACAAAAATATTGTGCATGCAAAGTTGAATTACACCATGACATGAAAAGAGTTCTTAGTAGTAGTATATGCAATTAACAAGTTTAGACAATGCACAACATCATATCCTACTTTTATAGATACAGATAATTCAACCATTAAATATATATTGAATAAATCTATTATTGGTGGAAGACTAATTTGTTGGCTTTTATTGCTTCAAAAATTTGATATAATTATACTTGATAAACCTGGCTGTGAGAACGTGATCGCAATTTCTTATTAAGTATTACTAGTGAAAAACTAGATGAACCATTAGATTATTCCTTTCCGCATGGAAATTTATTTGCAATTTCCATGATGACACCTTGGTTTGTAGACATAGCAAAGTCACACAAGCTACCTCAACGTGTTTCATCCAGGCAAAATAATGCTTTGATTAGAAAGAGTGCACCTTATACTTAGATAAAAGGATATTTATTCAAGATGAGACAAGATCAAATTCTTAGAATATGCATCAGAGAAGATAAAGTGTATGAAATCTTCAAAGCTTTTCATGATGAGTCATGTGGCAATCATTTTGCAACCACAAGAATTTCCCAAAAAGTGCTCTCTATAGGATATTATTCGTCAACATTGCATAAGGATGCAAGAGATTATGTGAGACATTCTTATGCCTTCCAAAGCATGGGACAACCTACCAAAATAAAAGAAATTCCTATGCAACCCCTAATTTCATTGGATCCATTTGAAAAATGGGAAATTTACTTTGTAGGACCACTCAATCCACCTTCAAATCAGTACAGTACATGTTAGTAAGTACAAACTATCTAACCAAATGGGTGCAAGTACAACCACTGAAAAATATACAAGAACAAAGAGTAGCAAAATTCTTGTATGACAATATTTTCATCACATATCCAGTGCCCAAAGAAATTGTATCAGATAGAGGGACATAATTCACATCCAAGCTAATGGAAAATCTCATGAATTTGTTCAAGGTAAAGCACAAAACTACTATACCATACCATCCTCAAGCCAATGGTCTAGATGAAGTAACTAACAAAGAAATAGAAAATATACTCACAAAAAATGTTCAGATTCACAGAATGAATTGGGCAAATAGATTGCCAGAAGCAGCATGGGCCTACCAGACCACATGGAGAACTTCAACTGGATTTACACCTTCTGAATTTATGTTCAGTAAAATTGTGTCATTGCCCATTGAATTTGAAATTAAAACCTTTAGGACAACAATGGAGCTTGGGATGAATCTTTATGCAGCATAAAAATAGAGGATTACTTAATTTAATCAATTGGATGAATACAAATAGCAAGATCTGCAACATTTGGAAACAATTTAGCACCAAAGAGTTCATTGGCATGACTAGCACATTAAAGATAAATCACTTTAGCAAAGTGATTATGCATTATCGTATGATTCAAGTTTTCGATATTTTAGATGGAAACTAACTACTAGATGGTTGGGACCCTATGAAGTTGAGCATTTGTATGAAAATGGAGTTGTAAAACTAAGAACAATTGATGAAGCAAAGTTACCATTGTTGGTAAATGGACATAAATTAAAGTTGTATAAGAAATTTAAATCTAGGGAGGATTTTACTTAAATATTGTGCGAACAACAAATGAATATCATAGAGGACCCAACTAGGTAATGCATTTCCTAATTCATGTAAATAGATAGTCCTTAAAAAGAACTTACAATAAAAACCGATAATGGCATTGTAGACTATAATAGTTTTGAAAACCATAAATGACACTGTGAGTTGTGGTAATTCATAAAAACCAAAAATGGGATTTATTGCCATAGTTCTAAAAAAAAGTTGCTAAATTTTTTTCAAACAACAACTACTATCAATATTGGAGAAATTATTTTCAGAAAATACAAGCAATTTTTTTTTGAATTCGTCAATTCACTTGTTATAATTTGTAATGTTTGTTTGAACCTCAAACAAATGCAGTTGCAAACATCATCAACCATAGCAATCAATAATTGAATATTTTGTTCCAAATCAAAAAGTCTTGCATTACAGGGGAGGTTGGACCGGGAGGGGTAATTTTTCACCCCAAGGAAGAAATAGAGTCACAATTCACTTGGGGATTAGGTAGAGCTACCAATAATCAAGCATAGTCTCTTGCTTTATGGCAAGGTATGGAAGTGGAAATTGCAGAGAATATTTCTCATGTGACAGTCTTCAAAGATTCGATGTTGGTAATCCAAAAAATCATCAAAGCAAAAGAAACTTCAGAAAATGATCTTCCTTCAATAATACTCAAAATCCATATGCAAATCCAAAAAAATTGAAAAAAACAAGTTTGATCACATCAAAAGGCACCATAATCAAGAAGCGAAGTCGCTTGCTAACAAAGGTGTAACCCTTGATCAAGGTGCATTGATAACGGATTATGGTTCTCCAATCATAACAAATATACCATGAATCAAAGTCATATATTGAAATGGGATTTAATATCCTGTTCCATCAAGATAGAGAGAATAAATAACCTTAAACTAAGGCTTGGCATAGCAATAATCATTCGCATAAAGAATAGTTTATTGGAAGCCTAGAACCAATGGTTGGCTCCTTTAATGATTGCATTTGATCTTCCTCTACTTGTGATATAGAGAAGGCAGATCTCGTGCTCTATTCCACGTGGAGGATTTGGCTACTCAATTCAATATCTTGTTCTACAGTCGAGCACGATCACATGCATAGTAGAGGCGATTCAGAGAAATCTTAATCTTAATCTTGTTTGATCCCGTGCATAGTAGAGGCGATTCAGAGAAGGAAAACCTTGTTAGGTGAGTGCAAAGCCAGGTAGATGGAATTGAATGCAAGCAGAGGGAAGGAGATAGAGGTGAACTGGGAGAGATGTCTTATAAACAATGATTGTTGGTCCTGGAACACTCGTTTGGATAGTGAAATTATGGTAATATTCACGATGGAGCGCTCTATCCAGTCAGAGAGTGGGGAAGCTATGAAGGATCATATGTTGGGAGTATCATGTTTCACAACTGAGCAGGGTGACAAGGCATCCCTGGAGGATCGCTCCAAATCCTATCTAATTTTTGAACAACTTGAGTCCGTAATGGTTGTAGTTGATCATTTACAATTATTAGTGGATAGGTTGGCCTTCAAAATCAATAATATTGAACTTACTATATATACATCAACCTTGGGCATACTAAAAGAGGTATATGGAATCATGGATAGTCCTACTTAAGGAGCTCGAGAAGGGCATCATTATCAAGAGGAAACTGTGGATCATCCTACACACGAGGACTCTCACCCTAAAGTGGATTTGGCTCAACGAGGACAAGAAGGAACTTTTAAAAATAGGCAAGATGGTAGCAGTTACTCTTTTAATGGTTTTCTATGAACTGCAAGTATGTACTATATAATGGAGTATTTTGGGGACTCTTTAAAATAAATTTTGTTGGGAGTTAATACTTGTCTAGGTAGAAACAAGACTACTTTTGTAACTCTCTAGAATAATGAAGATCTTGATATAACTTTGAATGTAAAGGTGTTGGCATGTTGATCCAGGTGGATCTTCAGCTACAATGGCATGGAAAAGCTCAAAAGTCAAAGTGGCAGAAAAGCAGGTATCTTGACATCAGATCGAAGTGCTCGTCACCCTGATTCCAAAGGTGTGAACGACACTCCAATCCGAGTCTGGATGATGAATTTATGGCAGAAAGAAGGTTGCCTTGTTCCTTTGGAAAATGAGGCATTTTCTCCTAAAAATGGGTTTTTAGCCTTTAAAAAGGAAATCGCATTAGAAAACGTGCAAAGGGGCGGACTTAACAACCCTCGATCAGCGATTGCCGATATACCGGGTCGGAGGTAGGCAATCGGTGATATCGGTGGCTTCAGACCTGCGATGTAGCGATCACCGATATCGGCATCGGCAGATCGGGTCACCGAAACACAAGGCACAAGACTAGGACCGATGGGTCGTTTCAATTGTGATCTGCCAATCAACGATGCACAATCTCAATTGTTAGATCAGGAAACAAATCAACGTCTAGGATTAAATCGGTGAACGGCAGATCGGCAAATCGGCGATCAGCGGATCGGCAAATTGGCGATCGGCGATTCCCCACAAGAGGGCCATTGAACAATGCGATAGTGACATGCGATGCAATCTGGACCATCCGATCAAGGAATAGATCAATGGTCCATATCTAATCGGATGATCGGTAGTCAGAGATTCCTGATGGATAGGGCCGATGACATCAGCGATAGCGGTCGGTGATAAGGATCGGACCCAATGGATTTATATGTCTGATTTGATATATTTTGAGGTCTGGCCTTTCGGATTTTTCAATGTTTTTCAATGTTTTTGTGTATATCGCTTTGAGTGGAAAAATGGTTATTTTAAAGGGTTGTTGTGCCCGTCGATCCTTCTAATCCACTAGTTTCCATTATAAACAAAACAACCCGAATTTCAGCAGCCTTTGTCATAAAAGAGACATATTAAAAGCCCAAAGATTGGAAAAGTACGGGGGGAGGATTTTCAGCATGTTGTTCGAGGCAAGAGAGCTTTCAAGTGGCCGATAGTGCATTTTGTCTGATTTGGACAAGTTTTATATGTTTTCAGCCCCTCTCAACGCCACAGACACATTGGTGCCATCCATTTCTCCATCTGAGGTCTCCATTTCACAACAATTTTCTATAATGGAGGTATAAGCCTCTTTTACGCAACTGATGATTGTAGTTCTCTTCTTTTCATGCCATTTAATATATGAAGGCCTCCCCATTGATCGAGCAGGCCCGGAGACGTAGTCCGAGTTGGACAAACTCTGTTATCAAGTCTTGTTGTCTTCTTGTCATGTTTTTATGTGTTTCTTCTTTCTTGTGTGCACATTAAATTTCTGTGTTAAGCTGCAATTCTTACATGTGATTCTTTTCATACATCTATAAGCGAAGGATCCCTGGATCAAGTGGTATCAAAGCACGGATTTTTAGATATGAATTGCATGTTTGTATGCTAACAAGAAACAGGCTCCAAAGAGGCGAAGGGGAACTAGAAACTTTCGATCCTGAAGCGTGGCGTGCACATCGAAGGAGAAACATGGAAGACGAAGCTCATCTTGAAGAGGAGCGTAATTTCAGAAAGACCTTCTATTCAATGGCAGAGAATATCAATCATTTGGTTTTAAGGCTGGAGAAAGCAAAAGAGAGAAACCTAGAAGAACAAGGTTCAACACATGGGAATGGTGGAGAAGAACCCCCTCCTTCTCCTTCCGGAAGTGAAGGTTCTCCTTCCTCTCACCACCATAATTGTAGAAATTCAAAGAATGCATCTAAGAAACCTTTCTTTAAATTAGATGTGAAATTTGATCTTCCCGTGTTTAATGGTAAAAGTAATGTAGAAAAGCTTAATAATTGGATTAGGCAAATTTAGGTCTACTGCAGGATTCAGCAGATCGTGGAGGATGAGGCAAAGATTCAGCTGGCCTCTCTACAGCTGAGCAGCACCACTCTCGTTTGGTGGGAGAGCAAATTGCAGAGTAGTAAGAATGTGGGTAAACTCTTTTCCTCATTGCCTGATTTTATTTCTGCGTTAAAGGAACAGTTTTATCCCTAGGGTACAAACAAAAAGCTTTAATGAATTGGCAGTATTTAAGACAAGGCAAAGGTCAAGATGTTCAGAGTTTTACAGAGGAGTTTAGAAAGCAAGCACTGAATTTGGGTATTGCACCTGATACACCTGAAGTTGTAACTAAGTATATTGGCTCATTGCATAGCTACATTAGGCATTCATTGTTGTTGTTTGAACCAACCACTATTGACGCAACCAGCGTGAAGGAAATTCATATAGAGAACAGGGGCAAAAGTGAAAGAGATGATCATTCCAAAAAGCCACCATTCAAACCTCCCAATTGCAAATCCAAAACGAAATGGAAAGGAAAGGAGAAGAAGATGGCAACAGCCAAAGAGGAAGAATGGCCATATTGCAATCATTGCAAAAAGGAAGGCCACGATGACGATCACTATTGGAAACAGCACCCAGAAAAGCTTCCAAAGAAGTATGGAGGAAAAGGGAAGTAGAAGACAGTGGCAACGGTGCAGCAAGACCTTGGATCAGATTCGGGAGATGAAGCACTTATCACAGCAGCAGGAACAAAAGGTACTCTTACGCCTCATGTTAATTTTGAATCACATGAAGGCACCAATTCTGTAAATGAGTCCCTTCCTAATGACCGAAAGAGAATTGAGCTGTTTCATATCAGAGTTGTTGTAAATCATACTAAAGTTGAAACTATGTTTGATACTGGGTCCCAAGCAAACTTAATCGTAGAATCATTGGTAAAGAAACTCAGCTTAGAGACAAAACCACATATGAAACCTTACCCGCTTGGATGGATACATGATAAAGCAAAATTGAATGTAACCAAGCAGTGTAAATTCAAATTTGTAATTGCTTCTAAGCTAGTGGATGAAGTAGAGATAGATGTGATCCCATTGGATATATGTGGCATGGTGTTAGGGAGTCCATATCTGTATGACAGAAAGGCAAAATTTTTTTGTCACGAAAACAAATACCAAATCACAAAAGATGGGGTAGAATATACAGTAAGGGCTCATCAAAATAAAATCAATGCCAACCTTGTAAGCGCTGGACAAATGAAAAGACTGGTGAATTCCAGTAACGGTTGCATGCTTATGGTTGTAAGGGAAAAAGTGGCAGAATTTGTTGATTCTTTCCAGGCTTTGATTAGGAACATAAACAGGAATTATCTGAATTATTTTCTAATTATGATGAGTTGTTTCAGGAACCGAAGGGATTACCTCTGAGGAGGGAAATCCAACATGAAATCCATTAGCAGCATGACGCTCCTTTGCCAAATATTGGCATGTACAGGATGTCGACTATTGAGATGGAGGAAATCAAGAAACAAGTGTAGGAATTGCTGGACCAAGGAGTCATTAGGCCGAGCACCTCCCCGTGTGGCTCACCGATTGTCTTAGTCCCAAAGAAAGATGACACGTGGAGGATGTGTGTGGATCACCGCGCACTAAGCAAAATCATGGTGAAAAACCGCTACCCTCTTCCACGCATTGATGACTTATTAGATCGGTTAAAGACTGTTGTTTATTTCACCAAATTAGATTTGCGCAGTGGTTATCACCAAGTCCGAATTGTAGAGTAGGACGTGTGGAAAACCACCTTCAAGACCAAGCAGGGGCTATTCGAATGGATGGTGATGCCATTCAGACTTTGCAACGCTCCAGCCACTTTTATGAGGGTCATGAATGATCTCTTTCGGCCTTTCATTGATGAATTTTTTCTTGTATATTTAGATGACATACTTGTCTTTATTAAAAGTTGGGTTGAACATGTGTGTCATGTAAAGAAAGTGCTTGATGTACTAAAAAAAAAAAGAAAAACTCTTTGTAAAATTGTCAAAGTGTGAGTTCGGGAAAACCTCTTTGGGTTACCTAGGTCATATTGTTGGTCATGGTCAGTTAAAAATTGATCCCTCTAAAGTTGAAGGAATTGTAAATTGGCCTAAGCCTACTAGTGTAACCAAGGTCCGCAGCTTTTTAGGTGCAGTCCAGTATTGGAGGAGATTTATTGCTAATTTCTTTGTTATTGCAGCACCTTTGCACACATTAACAAGTGTGAAACGGGTCTTCCAATGGGGAGGAAGATAGCAGAAATCCTTCGAAACATTGAAGGAAAAGATCAGCACTGCGCCAGTCTTAGCCTTAACTAATCTCCAACTGCCATTCGAGATCAAAATTGATGCCAGAAGTTATGCCATGGGAGTTGTACTGATGCAGCAAAAGAAGTCGATTTTTTACCATTCTAAGAAGTTTTCTCAAGTTGTGATAAACTATCCCACTTATGCCAAGGAGATTTACACCTTGGTGCAGAGTGTGAAAAAGTGGAAACACTATCTGATCAGAAAGGAGACCATCATCCATACAGACCATCAGCCCTTGCAGTACTTTCAGTCACAAACCAAGTTGCAACAATCTTGTCATTTTAGGTGGATGGGTTTTCTTCAACAGTTTCATCTGGTAATAAAGTATAAGAAGGGCACTAGCAATAAAGTGGCCGACATGCTATCTCGCCCTCCTATTTCTGCTTCTGTTATTTTGAATAATGCTTCATTGTCTTTTGAGAGTTATGCTGAACAATATGCTAACAATGATGACTTTAAAGAGATTTACACAACACTAACCCATGGTTCATAGGTGGACAACTATCAGTTGCAGGGGAAACTGTTGTATCACCTTGGTAAATTGTGTATTCCCACCGGGGAAAGAGTACATGTAATTCGAGAGGCCCACACCTCTCTTGTGTTTGGACACTTTGGTGTTGAAAAGACTTTATGTCATGTACAAAGATTTTGTTTTTTGCCTCATATGAAAAACATTGTGACTTGCTATGTAAAGGGTTGTGTGATGTGCTTTGTTTCAAATCCCTCTAATAGAAAACTTGGTCTCTACACACCACTCCCTATTTCGAGTCGACCATGGGAAAGTGTGTCACTAGACTTTGTAGGAGGTTTGCCTTTGTCCAAAAAGAGTCACAACTATTTGTATGTTGTCGTTGATCGTTTTAACAAGATGTGTATTCTTATGCCTTGTAAAAAGTAGATCACTACAGAGCAGAATACTTCCCTTTTCTTTCAGCATGTTTGGGTCCATTTTGGATTACCCACATCGATTGTGTTAGATCGAGACTCTCGCTTTCTCAGAGAGTTTTGGACCAGCTTGTGGAAGATGATGGACACCAAATTGAAAAGAAGCGCGACATTTCATCCACAAACTAACAGACAAACAGAGGTTGTCAACCGTACCATGGTACACTTGTTACGAGGTTATGGTGGGAAATATCCCAAGTTGTGGGATGAGCATCTCCCATATGTACAACATTCCTACAACCGAGTAGTGCATTCATCTACGTAGTGTTCACCATTTGAGACATGCTTTGGTTACCTGCCAAAGGACCCTTTTGATATGGTATTTGGAAGGGAATATGGCTCCAGTGGACGTAATAATAGGGATAAAGCTCAGCAGTTCATTCAACAAATCCAGCTGATTCACCAAGTAGTAAAAGAGCAGTTGGAGAAAAGTCAAGCCCGTTACAAGGCTCGACATGACAAACACCGAGTCGACCACAAATTCCAAGTGGGTGACAAAGTGTGGTTCCACATCAACAAGGACAGGATGAAGGGAGAAGGGAAGAAGTTGTGACGCATCTAGTATGGTCCATTAACCATATTGGAGAAGATTAGAAATAATGCCTTTCATCTTGATTCATCGATATATATGCAGATGTACTCAATAGTGAATGTAGAGAACCTAAAGTTGTATGAACCTCCATTGATCATAGACACCGATGAGATGGGTATAGTCCCTATAGTTGATGATTTTTCTCCAGACTATCTCAATGAGTTACCTAAAGACATCATCCTTGACAAAAGGACCAGCACTTCACGTTGAGGAGATGTGGAATATCTTCGAGTTGGTTTCAAGGGAATGCACCCGAGGAAGGCCAAATGGTTGGAGAAGGAAAAGGTGAGGGAACAATTCCCTCACTTTCCAATTGACTAATGAAAGGCTTTTGGCAGTCCAAAAGCTCCTCAATGGGGAGGATTGATCCAAGTGGATCTTCATATATAACGGCAGGGAAAAGCTCAAAATTCAAAGTGGCAGAAAAGCAGGTATCTTGAAATCAGATCAAAGTGCTCGTCACCCTGATTCCAATGGTGTGAATGGCACTCCAATCCGAGTCCAGATGATGAAGTTATGGCAGAAAGAAGGTTGCCTCGTTCCTTTGGAAAATGAGGCATTTTCTCCTAAAAATGGGTTTTTAGCCTTTAAAAAGGAAATCGCATTGGAAAACATGCAAAGGGGCGGACTTAACAACCCCCGATCAGCGATTACCGATATATCAGGTCGGAGGCATGTAATCGGCGATATATGGGGCTTCAGACATGCGATGTAGCGATCGCCAATATCGGCGTCGACGGATCGGGTCGGCGAAACACAAGACACAAGACCAGGACCGATGGGCCATTACGATTGCGCTCTGTCGATCAACGACATGCAATCTCAGTCGTCGGATAAAGAAATAGATCAATGACCAGGATTAAATCGGCGATCGGCAGATCAACAAATCGGCAATCAACAATTCCTTGCGACAGGGCCATTGAATAGTGTGATAGCAACATGCGATGCAATCATGACCATCCGATCAGGGAACAAATCAACGGTCCAGATCTAATCGACATACTGGCGATTGGAAATCGAAGATTCCCAATGGACAAGGCCGATGACATCTGTTATCACAAAACCTTGAATTGATAGGCTATTGATTAGGAAGGCCTTGTGTAACTCTTTCAAACCAACTTTTGGCTGAGGCTTAGCCTCCTCAACCTGAGAGGGCTCTCTCAAAGGATTAATAATGTTGATAATGGATTAGATGGCTAACTATATCAAACAAGTGAAGAAATATGAATGGTTGAACATGATCAGTAAACATCCATTGGGCTTATGGAGTCAATAAATGCTTCAGTATGACAATAACATTAACTTTGCATGGAAGTCAGGGCATCTGGAGTTCAACATATCAATAACACATCAGAAATATGTAGGAAGACACAGTCTACAAATACATGAAGGAAGTTAGAGCATAACCAATGAGTTAAAAGTAATCATGTATTCATACTACTGCAAGAAATAAAATGAAGACAACCATAGGACAAATTAAGCATTAAACTCCTTTTGAATCCTGAGGAACAAAGCCAAATCACCGCATTACATTAAAACACAGTCTTCTACAAAAGCACAATATGAGTGTTCTTTGAAAAATTTCCAACCTTTTGTGCATTACATCTTCTCCAATATATAGAGTTAATTACATGACTTAGATTCCTCCTCCATCATGAGGGGAATTCAAATTTTCCATCAGTGACACCTATTCTAACCATAAAACAAACCTTTAAATGCATTTGATAGCTAACTAGCAGTCTTAGAGACCTAATGCAACTAGGAGTGTAACTCCTTATTATGACTAAACAACCTCAACTAAACATTAAATCTATTCTTTGACAACGGCAACCTCATGAATTCGAATTTGATGAAGCCTCCCACGTTGTCACCTGACTGTTGATGACAAACCCTAGAAATTAGGGAACATGTTTCCCTATTTTTAGGTTTAGGATCCTTGAAAGTTGGCACATGGGATAGAGCCTTTATCTCCTCATCCATGACACATTTTACGAAATTGAAGGAGGTTTTTGTATTCCATGATGTCTAAAACAAAAATATTTCTTGTTTTTCTAAAACACTTCTCCAACTATCCAGAATCTATCCTTGAAAAACACATGTCAAACAGAAAAAATCCGTTTTCTGAATTTTGGGTTTCAAAGAAAGCTTATTATCTCCCAACTGAAAACACTTATGAAGAAAGAGAGAAAGGTTATTGTATCTGGAGAGTTTATGAAGAGAAACCTCCTTCAAAATTCCAAAATACCTTTTCATGTCACCAGAAACGGATCTTCAAAAAGACTGCTAAAACCAGAAGACCAAGCTTGACTTTCAGCAGTTTCGTAGCGCAAGTTTAACCATAAATTCCTCCCATCTCAGAACGAATTTGAAGAAACTGAAAGAGGTTTTTTTATTTTTGTATGTTATAAAGAACAGCCTCTTTCAGTTTTCAAAATTGAGTTCTCAGCTGCTCAGGACCCCTTCTAGAAGTTGACTAGTAAACGCAGAATTCAGAGCTTTTTATGCTGAAACAAGCTTTTTCAGGGATTTCGTAGCGCGCTACGAAAACTCCTAGTTCAGTGATTTCGTAGCTAGTTTCAAAATTCCTCCAAATGATGTGAAATATGACTTCTAAACACCTGGTAAGGCTTCTAGAACATGGAATGAGGCTGTGAAACTTTATTTGGAAAAGAGATATGACCTTAAAAGACTTCTAACCTTATGACCTAACCCTTAAAGCATGAAATGACCTAAAGACCCTTTAACACCATGACTAGAAGAAGGGTTGGAAATTTTCAGAGAAAGACTCATATTGTGCCATTGTAGAATATTATGTTTTTATGAATGCAGACTTTGGCTTTACTTCTCAGGATTCAGAAAGAGTTCAATGGTGCAATGGTGGCTTGTTTATGTTTGTCCTTATCTCCTTATTTGCAGTAGTATGAATGTATGATACTTAGAATTCATTGGTTATGCTCTAACTTCCTTCATACATTTGTAGACTGCTTTTTCCTTATGCCACTGATGTACCCCTCATATGTTGAATTCTAGATGCCCTGACTTCCATGTAAAGCTAATATTATTGTCATACTAAAGCATTTGTTGACTCCATAAGCCCAATGGATATTTATTAATTGTGTTCAACCATTCATATTTCCTCACTTATTTCATAGAGTTAGCCATCTAATTCACAAAATCTTTAACCTAGTGAGAGAGCCCTCTCAGGTTGAGGAGGCTAAGCCTCACCCAAAAGTTGGTTTGAAATAGTTACCCAAAGTCTTCCTGATCAGCAGCTTATCAGGGGTCTGATTTTGTGATAACAACATCAACGATAGTGATCGGCGATAAGGATCGGACCCGATGGATTTATAGGTCTGATTTGATATATTTTGAGGTCTAGCCTTTCGGATTTTTCAATGTTTTTCAATGTTTTGTGTATATCACTTTGAGCGGAAAAAGGGTTGTTTTAAAGGGTTGTTGTGCCTGTCGATCCTTCTACTCCACCGGTTTCCATTATAAACAAAACAACCCCGCTTTCAATGGCCTTTGTCATAGAAGAGACATATTAAAAGCCCGATGATTGGAAAAGTACGGGGGAGAGGATTTTCAGCGCGTTGTTCGAGGCAGGAGAGCTTTTAGGTGGCCGATAGTGCATTTTTTCTGATTTGGACAAGTTATATATGTTTTCAGCCCCTCTCAACGCCACAGACGCATTGGTGTTGTCCATTTCTCCATATAAGGTCTCCATTTCACAGCCATTTTCCATAATGGAGGTATAAGCCTCTTTTTACTCAACTGATGATTGTAATTCTCTTCTTTTCATGCCATTTAATATATGAAGGCCTCCCCATTGATCGAGCAGGGCCCGGAGACGTAGTCCGAGTTGGACGAACTCCGTTATCAAGTCTTGTTGTCTTGTTGTCATGTTTTATGTGTTTCTTCTTTCTTGTGTGCACATTAAATTTCTGTGTTAAGGCTACAATTCTTACATGTGATTCTTTTCATACATCTATAAGTGAAAGATCCCTGGATCACATGTTTTGTAGTTGAATTAATATAATATAATTGTTTCCTTTATAATAAAAAAAGTCTTGCATTGCAATAAAAATCATCAACAACATTCAAATTCCAAAAAACGTAGCCGCAATTTCAAAAGAACATAGGGACAATTGTTATAGATTTATTCTATAGGAATGGTACATGTTTATGAAGTTCTCCAAATGGACGCTAGTTGAATAGATACTTTGCACAAAGGCGGCATGTTCAACTTTTAAAACACCACATGTCAAGTAACATTAAACTAATTATTTAAAGTACTTGTTTGGTATCGATTATCCAATCATTATTATGTTCCATTCTTGACACGGTCATTACATCGCATCGACCAACTTGCAAAACTTTTGAATTTCGTGCACCATCATCCTTTGTATTCACTCATTCAATCTCCACTTTGTGCTAACTCGGATCATTTAATGAATGTACTAAACACCTTTCAAAATAATTTACCTATATCATATCCAATTGAGTCACAACAGGATCTAGGTTGTGGAAAATTAAAATTATCATCGTTGATCATCCCCTCAAAACATTTCATGTCTATTCAACATGCATAACAATTAATAAGCAATAGAAGATATGGATTAGGAAAATCCATGAAATTCAAGGAATTTCTGCAGCATATGGTGTTAAAAGAATCAGTAAGTGTTATTTTCACTCAATGTAGAGCCATTCTGTAGTTGGAATTCTGAATTGAGTCTACAAGAAGTTCCAGAAGTAGGGTGGTAGCAGAAGAATGTCATCTGGGCAGTAATCTGTTCAGACAAGAGCCCATTGTAACAAGTTGTTGGGCATTGGATAATCCAACGCTCCCGGTGTGTTTTGCGACATATGCTTAACCGCCTCTCGAGGATCCATCAACTCTGGTGATGTGTCCGTTTACTAACACCTATGGGTTTTGGTGTAATGGAAATCATGATTCCAACAAGTGGTATCAAA
Source organism: Pinus taeda (assembly GCA_000404065.3). Taxonomy (NCBI): domain Eukaryota; kingdom Viridiplantae; phylum Streptophyta; class Pinopsida; order Pinales; family Pinaceae; genus Pinus; species Pinus taeda. The sequence goes on from APFE030780669.1 coordinate 31,940, forward strand.
GCCAAAGGTCTCGAGTTTGAAACACGCCTGACTCACACTAGGGGGGAGATTATTGGCCTTTGGATAATCCAGTGCTCCCCATATGCTTCGTGACATGTGCTTAACCGCTTCTCAAGGATCCGTTAACTTTGGTGATGTGTTCGTTTACTAACACTCGTGGGTTTTTGTGTAATGGTAATCGTGATTCCAACACAAGTATGGTAATGCATAATCTAGAAGTGGTAGAGATATTTAGAAGATCAATGTGGTTAATATTTTTACAGAGAATGGAGAACATTAGTGTACCCCTAGCAAAGAATTTCACTCTATATTTTGACCTCTAAACAAATATAACTCAAATTATGGACGTAAGATTTACCATCTCTGAAGAATTGGTAGCTCGAGTAACAAGAATATTTGTAGAGGGAAAAAGGTGGTTTAAAGAACGAGTAGAGTTAGCTAATACTAGAGGAGCATTCCTCGAGGAAGGAGAAGTATTAGAAGATATCAAACAAGGAGTTAGACACCTATCATTACAGGAACCTTGAGCTAAAGTTATTTAGCATATCATTAGGTACTTTACTTGTGAGGGCAAAGCCTCTCTTTGCATGAATTATCACTTCTGTTTTATGCACACCTCATAAGAAATAGGAGAATTAATATTCCATAATTCCTATCAAAGTCCATGCAAGTCATGGTGAGCTTATTTCAGAAGGGTAAATATGAACAATTAGCACATCATGGATTGATTTATCTTTTAGTAAAATCTACATTTATTGAGAAAAGAGCAACTACCAATTTAGGAGAACTTATTGAAAATTTAGACTCGCCAGTGTATGAGTCTGAAACACCCCAAATAATTTCTTGGCAACAACAATGATGTTCTATAGGTGACACATAAGAACCACTGGGAAGAAAGACAAAGAAAAGTAAGGAAATTGCATAATCATCCATGAGAAATATGGATACAAAAGCTTCTTCAGATGTTGTGCAAATAGAAGACCCATAAATGAAGGCCTCCCTTGAGGGAGCCAACGAGACATCCCAACAACAAATCATTTATTTTCATTTAACGAAGGAAATTAAAAAGCTAAGTGAACATGTAAAGGGGCTTCATCTTGAGCTAGACACCTAGAAAAATTTATGTACATCATTTAGTATTGAAGAATATATTCCCATTGAAGCTTTTCATAAAAGAATTCATGAAGAAAAAGAATTTTTTTTTTAATTTTACAACAATTAGGCAAAAACCATTTGGAATCTGCAAGAGAAAAATAAGCAGTTGCCCAAAGAACTTGCAACAACTAAACATAATTGTGACCAGGAGTTGTAAGAAAAAGAAGAAGAAATTCACGAACTAAAAACCAAAATTAATAAGTTAGGTGAGTTAACTTCTGAACTGATACTGTGTCAACTTCTGCCACTAGCATATACTCTGCATTTGAAAGAGAAGTGGATTTCATTCCAAATCGAATGGCTTATCTCAGACTTACCTATGGAAATCATACCTTCTAGCAAAAAATTATGTTCCCTTTTTTTTTCTAGTGTTCCTTAGAGGATAAACCTTGTATGTGAATTATATTAACATAGTTATTTGATTTATGTAAGTTCAAACTAGAATCTCAGACAATATAATAGGGACATCAATTTAAGAGCTTTTCAATCATGGTTAGAAAATGAATTGAAAACATCTCATGAACTAGAATTATACAAGTCATAAGAACTTATTGCACGTCTGATGGTAAGAGTAGAACCAAATTCCATTAAAGATATTCTTAAGGAACATAGCAGGAAGACACATGATATGCAAATTAGAAGATTCATATGTAAGATACGGGATGAAGTAATTGAATATTTTACAAGCTTCATGAATAACTATGAGATGGCAACCCTAATTGCATGTCAACAAAGATGGGAGGAGTTAAATGATGCATTGAAAGCAAATGAACCCCATTCACTTCTTAATCTTCACGCAACAATTTACAGAAGCAAGTGGTATATGCAATAATTAAGAATTAAAGGACTACAATGGATTGGATTGAAATTTAAATATCCTTTAATATTGTACACCATTCCAGACTACCGAGGAAATCTCACAGTTAATAAAGAAAAAGAAAGAAGAAAATGGGAGTTAATTGATATATGGGAAAGATTTTATCAAGAGGAAACAAATACTCAAGTAGTCCAATATAACTTTCGAGTTATCTGTGAGAATTAGCACACTCGAGTTATCTCTTTCCATTTTAATTTTGATTGATTTCACATGGGATGTGCAAGAGGTTAAGTTGGGAAGTAATGATGAGGGTTGAAATTGTCATCCATAATCACCCCTTTTTCCATCATTATATTATCATTTTCCTTACAAAAATCACATGTTTTGTCCACTTTCATCCATTCTTACCTTATTATTCATTATAACTATAGTGATTGGATTTAGTGGTAATGAACAAGTCTTTTTTATAATTAGTTAACAATTTTTCATGCTTTAGTGAATGTTAGTTGATTATGAGTGTGCGGGTATCAAACAAGACACCCTTTCTATGGTTTCACTTGTGAGAACAACTACAAGAAATTTTGTCAGCATTTCATGAAGCTGAATAGGTCCTTAAGATGGAACTCAAGTTGGAATATCTTTCTACAACACTTAGATCTATACCATCTATCCAACCATACAATAGAATTTCTTTGCAACCAAAAATATTTTTGATGAACAAAACCATTATTGTTAAAACTTTTACCAGTAGCATTGTGTTTTTCTGTTGTAAATATTTTACTTTTCTATTGGCATTTACTTTTTATCTGCCAATGCAAAATTCATATTTTGTCTCACCCACTTGAGGTCATTCAACCCACGGGGCTTGAAATCAGGTTAAAGTAAGGCAATTACCGGAAAACAATTAGTTAATTTTTCTTTTTGGATCATTTTTGGGACACCCAACTATTGTAACTAAAAGAAGTTGCCTCCTTTATTGTTGGGAAAGACCACTCAAAAATAACAGGAAGTTATGTCTGTTTTTGTAAAGAAACATTGAGAACCAATTTTTTTTTAAATAGAAATCGCCTATTGAGTTCCTGAGAGTGTGTAACATGTAACCCACTAGCAAACTATAAAGCAAGGGCCACTCTATAGTTGTGGTGGCTATATTTTCTTGTTGATATACATTTTCACGTTTTCATGTTTCTTAATTTATTTTATTGTTCATATATTCTCTATTGCACATATTTGTTTCAGTTTCTATTTATCATATATTTCATCCATTTAGGTAGCATAGAATTTTATTGATAATTTATTTATTGCATAATAACTAATTTTCAAATATTATTATTTAAATTAATTATTTTTAATTATATTATTAACCAATTCATCATATCATGATAACGGCTAGGTCAACCCTATCGAAAAATATTATATAAATAAATTATTCATAAATAATATTATTATTTGAATGGTAAATAGATTATTTTTAATATTATTAACTATTCATCACATAACAACTAATTTTCAACTTGAAATTATTATATAAATTAATTATTTTTAATAATATTATTAATTTGTTTATTATAACGGCTAGTTTTCCACCTTATTCACCTTGAATAGGTCAACCCTAACTATAAATTTTGCTTAGATAATATTATTATTTTAGTTGATAAATATTTTTAATTATTTTTAGGAGTATCATTAACTAATTTATTATATCATGATAACGACTAATCTTCTACCTGATTCACATTGGATAGGTCAACCCTAACTAATAATATCATATAAATAAGTTATTCTTAGATTATATTATCATTTAAATTGATAAATTATTTACAAATTCGATATTAAATAATTAATTATTACATAACAACTATATTCTAACTTAACATTAGTTAATTTAATAGACATCTCTTCTTCACATATTCCTAAATAATTCTATTTCACCAACGGCTAATTTTGAACGACTTACCCTGAACTATGATGCATTCATGTTATTTATTCTCTCATATCGATTGGTTTCTCACCTTGTCCTGAGGATAAACCACATTAGTTGGTTCGAAACGTCGACCCAAGCCTTACAATGTGATTAATCAGAAAGATTGTTCTCTACATTATGGATCACAAAAGTCTTAGATCTAAAATTATATTTATGTTCTACAACAATTAATTTTTCAATAGAGTACTTTGTTTTGTGTCATGTTTTGCTAATGCATTTCAATTAGCTATAGTTTATTTATGTAGCAACATTTGTAGATTAAACTTTTTTTAGTAAAGTAGATTAATTTGTTTTGTTGATAGTTAATTTTATGTTGCATTTGCTTTCTTGTTGTTATTTATTTCCGTAGTTTATTTTGTTGTTTTAATTAGTATTGTTGTAGATTAATTTTGCTTTGTTTCATTTCTTAGTTTTCCATAGGAATTATAGTATATTTTTAACTACAATGATTTATCACAGCTTCCCTATAATTAATTGTAATTATTATAAATAAGTTGTAATGAGTTTTCTCACTTCTCGAGCTAGTAAATTGCAAAAAGCCCAAAAATACATATATTTTGTTGAGTGTTTTGTAAATTTCATGACTTGGATTGATATCAAAGTAATGCATTTTATGGGAGCATTGTCGAATCTCATCAATATGTATGTATGTGCATTGTCGAATCTCATCAATATGTATGTATGTATGTATGTATTCCGAGGAAATAAATCAACCTCCCTCTGAGTGAGGATGTTGGTACCAGGCTAGCCCATAGGTATACTCACTTAAGAGTTCACAAGGCTCAAAACCAATAAAAAAATGTGCATAAGCATGAAGCCATTACAAAAATATTTATAAAGGCATTATTACTCATCATGTCAATAGCAAGGATTTGAACATGGGTGGGGAAGATAACAACCATTTCATCCAACCACTCATGATAACCCAATTGACTGTTTTCTAAAATACACATACACATCACATTTCCCCGTCTCCTAAATTTTGTGGGGTCAAGTTTCCAGCGCATTCTCGTTTCCCCATACTATGAAACTTAGCTTTAAACCATTCATGTTTACATGCCCACACATGCTATTAAACTAATTATTTACAATATCAGTAAGAAATTAAAGGCAAAATGTTATAGTTTCCAAACAAGACTTACTAATAGAAGTGTGGATTGTTTTGTTATAAGAATGTTGAATATAGATCAAATTTTCATCTTAGGCCTTTGAATGCTTCTATTTGAAACCCTTCAAAAGTTGCACCCAAAATTCCCATTAACTACTTATATCCACCCATTTATCTGTGGATGGAAAGTTGTATATATTTTTAAATTGGTTTCCCTCTTCTCCCAAAGTGTAGTCCAAAAGGAACTGAGAAATTTGATATCCTTAATAGAGATTATTCTCCCTTGTATATGTTACGAACATAAATTGTATAAAATAAAATAAACATAAATAAATATAAATAATAAATAATTAAATAATGATTATGTTTAATAGTCATTAAGTTAAGTGAAAAGGCATGTCTAAAAGACATGCCCGTTCACGAAAGGACACCTACCTAGGTATATATGCGGGTCCTCATTATAACATTCAACCATCACGTGTACATTATATATATATATTATATATATAGATAGATAGATATATATAGTATTATATATATATATATATTATATCTTTGTGTATTTTACGTTTAAGTCAATAAGTTATAAGTTTTGTTGCTTCAGTAGTATCAGAGCCATGCGAGTCTTTGAACGTTGTTCACCACACAATATGCCATTACATTTACGTCCTAAATTCATGGAGAAGTTTGGTAAAATTCAATAAGCATTTCAACCTTTAGAAAAATCATGTGCAGAAGCTACAACATGTTTTAAGAAAAGCTATGCAAAAATCGATAATAAAAAAGATGACAAAACTAATGTTGCAAACCAAGAAATCATGGGTTTTGATCTAGTTAAGTCAAATTCCAATACAATTAAATTGCAGCAAAAAAGGGAGGATGAAGAACAAAATTACATGGATCTTAATGAACCTATGATTGATTAAGGGACTCTTGAAACTAACAACAATACAGATACCAAATCTTGTGAACTTGATGATGCCCCTAAGGAAGTTAGAGCATGTGAAACTAACTCTATCGAAAACATGGCAATTGTTATCAATGACAATCCTACTCTGGTATCATCTATGGATGATAATGAGAGACTCCAATACAATATAAAGAGAACCACAGAGGTGGGAGCAGGAATGGTGACAGTAACACCAGAGTAACCAAATCTTGAGGAAGAACGAAACAACATCAATGCATATAATTCATCAAAGACATAAATACAAGGATTTGTCTCTAATGCTTACTCCTTATTTTGTCAAGATGTTATTCATGACCAACTTGTTCAAGTAACAATAGGTTTTATGAGATTGGTAAGTGGATTGTATAGAATTTTATTGTTTGAATGGAGAGAGCCCAGACACGACTCGTTCGAATTCAAAGCACAATCGAATATGGACAAAAGCAATAGGAAAAAAATGAATATGTATAAGAATCATGTAGGACCTGCATAGACGAGAAGGAGGAGGATGAGTATTGGTGAAATTTATGAGAGCGCCATGTTAGAGCAATGTTGTGCATGGTAGCAAAGCCAACGAGTAGAACGGTGGTTGACCATGCATATAGTGCACAAAATTGGCAAGTCTGAGGAGCACGTGGTAGCATTATGCCATGAATTTAATGTATGTGTGGCAAGAAGTGAAGCTAATTTTTAAGAATGGACCTCTTTTCTACGTGATTTATACTGAAAATTCAACCGATTTTTAGGGCTTCGGTTCAATCCAGCCATGTTATCTGAAGTGCAAAACCTGATATTTTTGGGAAGATTCATTAATGGTGAGGAGTGCCTTAGGGCTATTCTCAAACAACTAGGAATTTCAGTGAACTTCTATTTAGAAGATAATGGTGCACATAATATTGTGCAGCTGAGCACCTAATCGTTTCAAGGGCCATTGCTTGAGAATGGCCTTGTATTCCATTTTCTGCCCTATCGTTACAATAGCTTGGAAGTTATTACACAACGAGTAGGAATAATACCATCGACTCCACTGGCAGTGGAAAATCGGATCTGCCCTATCTGCTACAACGAGTTTTCACAGGAAGGCGAAGGCACCTCTTCCTTTGATTCTTCACCATCTTTGAAATTGTCGTGCAAACAAATTTTCCATTCCGCCAACAGTTTGTTCATCGTGTTGTCACATGTCTGTTTTTACGCAGCTCAAACTTCCACGACTGTGCCACCGTCCAAGACAAGCCTACTCTTTCCGATCCATAGCTTCATTTGTCGTATGCCTTTATTGTTGACCATGACCTCTCCAACGTCGTTCTGTCCACCCCCTGTCATTGTTCGATCGTTCAGTCAACCGCTGCCAACACATTGTGTAAGACCCAGTCCACACTCCTTGGCCAACATCCAACATACATTCTCGTCCAATGCTTGACCCTTGTTCCAGGTTGCTCTTTGCTTGTACCCTGCGTAAAACATTCAAACACGCCCTACTGTCGTCGTATTATCACTACACCCGTAACCTTACTCCACGGTCCCGACACCACTAACCTCATACGTTATTGCATTAAGAACCTTGAACGCTAAAGCACATGCCTATTTGAACTCGTGTTTTTTGGAATCTCAATTAAAAAAAAAAAAAAAAAAAAAAAAACCTAGTTCTGAAATAATATTACCGAAAATTATACATGCTGAGGTACTAATGACATCGAATTCCACATGTAGAGATGAAAACTGTAACATGGGACAATTGCCACCAATATAGTTTTAAGGACAAAGATTTTGAAGGAAGGGTCAATGTTACGAACATAAATTGTATAAAATAAATATAACCATAAATAAATATAAATAATAACTAATAAAATGATGATTATGTTTAATAATAAGTTAAGTGAAAAGGCATGTCTAAAAGACATGCCCAGTCATGAAAGAACACCTGCCTTAGTATATATGCATGTCCTCATTGTAACATTCAATCATCACTTATATATGTATATATATATATACCTTTGTGTATTTTACGTTTAAGTCAACAAGCTATAAGTTTTGTTGCTTCAGTATCCCAAAATATATTGAAACTTGTTCAAAGAACATGTTTGCAACTTGTTGTCATTTTATGGTTTTTTTATAGGGCATAATAATGTACATCTTGATAAAATGTATCAACTACCACAAAAAAATATGTGTGTCCCTTCAAATTTATTTTTGAGCCACCCACAAAATCAATGCAAATGTTTTCTCAAGGTTGTGTGGGTACATGTAAAGGATGGTGTAGACCTTGCTTTCTATCATTGGGCTCGCTTTTACAATAAGAAATTCATCCTTGAAAATATCGTTCTACATCTTCTTACATTTTGGGCTAGTACACATACCTTTGCAAGTTAGCAATTGTCTTCCTAACACCAAAATTTCCTACAACCTTAGAGTTTTGAGCATCTTTGATAAGTTGCAATCTTCGATGTTTAGAGTTACAAAGCTCCTATAGATTTTAGAGTAACTCACTTTAGATATGATAGCCAACCTTATTATCATCTTCTTTTACATGAATTTCATCCCATAACTATTGAAATACCTCCCTAAAATCCTCATCTTCGGTGTATACCTCCTTGTATGCAGCATGGGTAAAAGGCTCAATGCTCATAAGAGTTTCAAAAGTTATAACCTTGGATGTGGGTGTATTTAAAAGAATGTCTCCCAACATATTAGTGTTACCCTTCTTATGCTTGATGACTAGATGAAATTGTTGTAAAATCCCCATCCACTTGTAATGTTTAGTTTTCTTAAGCTTACTCTATGCCTACATATATTGTAATGGTTGGTGATCTATGTGGATGATGGTCTCCTTGCTCATTAAATAGTGTTTCCACTTCATAACATCTTGCACTAGGGGAGTTCTTTATCATAGGTATGGTATTTTAATACCACCCCACGAAAAATTTCTAAATGATAGCATATCAAATTACCTCCTTGCATAAAGACTACTCCCATGGCATACCTACTTGCATATATCTCCACTTTGAAATGATTCTACAGTTTTGGAAATGCAAGAACTTGTGTTGGACTAAACTTTTCTTTCAATTTGTCAAAAGCCTTTTGTTGATTCTTTCTCCACCAAAAACTCTTACTACTTGTTGTTAGTGGTGTAGCTACCATTGAAAGGGATGCTATGAACTTCTATATATATTCTGCTACCCCCAACAAACCTACCAATTTTTGTGACATTAGTAGGAAGTTTCCATTTCATAATGGAATCCGTATTCATGAAATCTATCTTGAGTTCCCCTCTACCAATATTGTACCAATCACATACCTGAAAAAAACCATTGAATGCTAAGCAAACTCGGATTTATTGAGGTTAGCCAACAAGTGGAGCTTCTTTAGTTTCTCTAACACCTACATGAGATCTGAGATGTGCTTCTCCCATGTAGAGATATGAATGAATATATCATCCAAATATACTATAACAAATGATTCTAACTATAGACATATTACATCATTCATTAGTCTCATAAATTAGTTGGTGAATTAATAAACCAAATGACATGAGTAATCATTCATATAAACCTTATCTTGTCTTCAAGGAGGTCTTCCAGATGTCTTCATCTTTGACACATACTTGATGGTATATAGATTTGAAATCCAACTTAGTAAAGTGCTTGGCATGATGCAACTAGTCTAACAAATCATCGATCCTAGGTAGAGGGTACTAAATCTTGCATAACCTTGTTCAAATCTCTGTAGTCAATACACATTTGATATTACCATCCTTCTTTGATATGATGATGATAGGTGATTCATAAGGTGAGGCGCTTGGTCGAATGACTTCTTAATCTTAAAGCCACTATAATTTCTTCTTTACTTCATTTACTTAAAAACAAGCTATCTATACAACGCAATATTTGATAATGGGGAGTTACGAAATAATTGTATATCATGCTCCACTTCACTCTTAGGTTGTAGTCCTTTAAGGCTTATATAACACTCCTCTCTATGCTTATAGAAACTCCTTCAACTATTTTTTTTCCTATTTAGTACATTACTCTGAGGATGCCTTTGGTCTTACCAATCCATCACCTATCTAATTCTTTCTTAAGAAAAGAAACAAATATTTATTTCTAGAACTAATCAACCATTTGGCTTGGTTAGCACTTGTTAGTAATATCTTTGATTTACTTTTATGTTTAGTGATGATGTAGGACTTCCCATCCTTGATTAGGTGGTACTAGTTGTATCTCTAGATGAATATCACATCCCTCATATATGTGTAGGTGCTCCCAATCACTACAACACACGCATAAAGGGGTACTATGTCCAACTCTAATTCATCATTAAACATTGAATTTATGGAAAATTTAATCTTCAATTCATTCTTCATCTTGATTTTTTTATCCTTGTTCACCCACTCCAAAGGGCATAGGCTTGGATTCTCATGTACCTCCAACCCAAGCTTGCTAACTAGATTGACTACTATGACATTGACCTGTGAATCAAAATAAAAATAGAACATATACCTTAGTCTTCTCAACATGGATCTTGATATAGAATATATTTTTCATCTCCTTCTCTTCCTATTGGTGAAGGCTACTTAGATTCAACTCTTTCTATAATGAAGTATAGGTAATATTTTCACCCACATCTAAGTTTCTCTCTTCTTGATTTCTCGATTCCATGGCTAGAAGGTTCTTCTTCTTTCCATCCTTCTTACAATTCTTAGGGTTCGGTTATGGATGTAGTTTCCAACACTTTTCTTCAGTGACCATAAATATTGTAACAATTACAGTGGTTACTTGGATCCTCTCACTGATGTGTAGTGGCTATCATATTCTTGTCTTCCCCTCCTTTGAAGCATATTGTTGGTCTTTATTTTTTGAACCACCTGGATGTCCTTTTTTTGGGCATTATTTTCAAGATATTATGCTTGCACTCAAGCCTCATCAACTATCATTAATTTGAAGAGCATAACTTACTTTTGCAAATGATTATGTAGACCCTACAAATGTTCAAGGACTACACTTGATTTCTTAGGAGAGGTACCCAACATGATAGCCATATTCCTGGATTCGATGGTCTAATCTTTAACATTTTGTCCTTACCTTTGCCTGAACTAATGTTAATGGATCCATTGATCCTCTCCATAGCCAATAGGTTAGAACTAGGACTTAATGAAGGTTTTGAAATCCTTCCACTAAGTTATTGGTTAATCACCCTCTATCCTAAGTGTTTCCATTTGAATTTCCCACTAGGTTAATGCCTAGCCCTTTAATTTCAATCTGTCTAATGAATATACTCTTCTTCTATACATTGGACACTTAAATAAACCTTTAAATTCCAATGAATGATTCAACTTTACTACATCAATCTCACCTCGACATGCCTTGATATTGACTTTTTCTTCCATTTTAAATAAGTATAATGAAGGGGTAATGGAATTGGAACTTGGTTGCTCTTTCTCGGACTCTTTCCTTGACTCCTTTTATGGGTCTTCATTTTCTCCCAATTTCCCCTCTAATCTAATCTCTCCATTAGATCTCACAACTTCCATGGATGGTTTGAGTTTGCCTACTAGAGCAACCATGAGCAGTTCCATTTTGTGAGAGATATCAATGAGTTTCTATTCCAATTTCACAAACCACTCTTTTACTCATCTACCATAGCTAGGTCTTTATGACATTTTCTTAAGCCAATTCCTGGATCCTAAAATTCCCAGAAATACTCCAAATAAAACTACTTTAATACCAATATGATCCATAAACTTCCATGCATATTCCACTAGGCCAGTTCATCACATCAGATCTTATAATCTTCTGAATTCTTAAATTATGAAGGTATATTTCCTTAAATCTTAGATTAGTTATCTCTAGCTTATGGGTTGAATTTATGAAATAATTAAAATATGAAAATGAAAGAATAGGCACACCATCCACACAAATAAACACAAGATTTTTCTCAGGAAACCCAATATGGGAGAAAAACTAGCTAGAAGGTGAGGTTTAGGCTTTGCTTTCTTTACTTTAGTTGTAAAATGCACATAAAAAGGAATACAGAGTTACCTTTTGACATTGTGGCATGAATAGACGTTATATCATGCTCCTTCTCCTCTATTATGCTCATGGTTTTGACTTCTTCAACCCTTAATTACCAATAATATTTGGACCTTATATAATCTTCTTGGAAGTCCATACATAGTTATCACCACTTTTTTTAGTAATCGGGAATGACATGGGATCAACTCATATTAGGATGGCCAACCAAGTAGGTCAACTTGTGGTATGAATAATTATCATATATAATCTCCGATTAACAAGACTCTTGCACAATTGGAAATATCTTGATGTGTAAAATACTTTGGGTGCCCTCCAAGGAAATTTCTAACCAAAAATTGCCATTTAAGGCCTTAATATGGCTCTAGAAGGTTTCAAATGATTTCTAACTAGTTATGGTTAATTCCTCTGAAATCACATGGTTAGGATGCTTGTTAATTCTATCTATCTTATGGTTAGGGATGAACCATAATAGCTGTGAAAAATCAAAGAATAATACTCAACTTTCCCTATAATATCATACAATAACCCAAAATAATTGCTAGTTGGTCAAAGAGACTCATCAAATCAAAGAGCAAGTTGGAGATGAATCACACTAGTTGTCCTCACCCCAATTCCCTTTTTCTCCATCTCAAACTTTGTAGACTTGTGCACATAGAATAAACAATCTTCCTCAAAAAAATTGGTAGAAATTAAAAAATTATGAAACAACTACTCTAACTAACTATAATAGGGAGAGTTAGAACCACTATATGAAAACATATTAAACATATTGAACTACAAATTTCTTATATAGCAACACCTATGCATCCCTGAGCTTATACATCCTAAATATTGCTTGGGGTGGAAAAGAACCCAAAAACACGTGGCTTTTGCTCATAATGGTGCATGAAGTTAAGTTGATTTGATCAATAATCCAATTCATCATATTCCTAATAAGGAAGGGTGGCTAGCTTGTCCACACGATGAATGTGATATTTCCATATGTTCTCAAATGCATCGTCATCCACTTCTTCAATTAGAGTGTCCTCATCATCGGTATCTCTTCTAATGTTATTGCTTTGATATGACTTTTCTTCTTGAGTACTCTTCAAACTTGATTTTGTATAAATGTTAAACCAATAAGGTAGATTTGAAATTTATTTGATCAGGGATGTACAAGAGAAGAATGTTAAATTAGGGTTCTTAATGTCCTTGAGTGTTGGGCCTTGAGACTCGTCAACCTTGGATGACTCCCATTTTAAGTTAGATGCTTCAACATGATGTTCCTAAGCTTCTACAAAGTGCAATAGGAAAGGAGTTACTAAGGAAATAAATAGTGAGTTAAGAAGGAAAATAATATCATGAAGAAAACAGATGAACTTATTAGTCACACTGGGAGGGGGATAACACTTACTAGATAGTGGTTCCATAGAACTTTCGTAGGTGTGGCTTGTGCCTTGCTTCCTATATTCCTTGAGTGCTTCAAAGTTTGAAATCTTGAGAACATAATTTGTTGTAACGTATGTCTCATGAAGAACTCATAAGAAAAGAGGGAGTTAATTGTGGAATTGATGTTGTGTTTTTTGTGTTAAATCGACTCTTGTCATAGTAAAGCACACTATATGAGTTTTTACTAGTCAGCACACACCTTAAATGATTGATGTGTTATATTCTTTGCATTAGTAGCCCTACCCATGATTTGTACGCAGCAAGCATAGTGGGGGAGTCAAAGAGGGGCAACAAACCCCCCTGTTCATGAGGGTCATGGGTGGGATGGAGTCCTTATAAAAAAAGAAAAAGAAAAAAAATATGAATAAATAAAACAAAAGAAATATTGGGTAGGCTTTCATGTTTTCTTTTGTCAATTTTCAGTTTTCTCGATATGCTTTTAGCAACTTTGGGTTTGCTTTTTACATTATAAAGATATAATATACTAAAAAATAGTTATGGTTTTCCTAATTTGGGTTTATAGGGTAAAATATATGTGTTGAATGTGTTTGATTGCCATTGCATCTTTTGTGGTTTTGTTAAGAATCTATTTGTAATAATTAATTATACATGGTTAAAACCAACATTTGTCGTCATAACAATTTGGCTTCAAGGGGTCCCCTTTATGGCCAAGGTTTTGAGCTTGGACCTCTAGAAAACCCTATTACAGTGAGAGATCTATGGTGAAAGGAAATGGCTAGCAGTTCAAAGATAGATATTAAAAATTTCAATGGACAAAATTTTGAGCTATGGAAGCTCAAAAATGAAGATCTTTGGTGGACAAAGATTAGTGCACTATTACGGATTTGGGTATTGTACCAACACGGATGTCAACAAAAGACTAGACCAAGTTGGATTTGAAAGCAAAGAGCACAATATAATTGTGTCTCTCAGACTCAATATTATTGATGTTTCAGGCGAATCCATAACAAGCGCATTATGGAACAAGCTAAGGGCTTTGTATCAATGCAATTCCTTAATGAAAAAATTGTTCCTGCAAAAAAAATTGTACAACCAGAGGATGAAGGATGGAGACTTGGTGACAAAGCATCTCAACACCTTCAATATTGTCATAAATAATTACTATATGTTCATACTAAGATTTTAGATAAAGATAAGTGTATCAGTTTGTTATGCTCTTACCCAAACTCGTGGGTAGTTTGGTTGTTGCAAAAGGTAGTAATGCAATTACTTTAACTTTTGATGAAATAGTCTCATCCTTGTTATTAGATGAGATGAGACAAAAAAATCATGGAAAGTCAAAGAGCATATACCTTATATGTAAGATGATGCTCTCCAGACATAAATAAAAAGAAGACTTGGAGTGGGAGATCTAAGCCTAAAGGAAGATCAATACCTATAAGAATTTTTGTAAAGGTATGTTGGAGATGTGGAAAAAAAGGGCACTACAAGAAACATTGTGGATCCAAAAGTTTCTCGAGAGGGAAAGCATCTAATGATTCTTCTTCTAAAGAAGCAAAACACCCCTTAGACAAAGGATGGGATGTGTACTTGGTTTTTTCAAGCACACATACAAATCATGATGCATGGGTGGTTGACTTAGGCACATCATTTCACATTACTCCTCATAAGGAGTGGTTTTCCAAGTATGATGTTGGTCATATTTTCCTAGGAGATGAATCGATGGCCATAATCATGGGATGAGGAAAAATAGTTTTGATGCTCATGGATGGAATGACTAAAACACTCCTTGATGTTCTACACAACCCAAGATTGGCCAAAATTTTTGAACTTTGTAAGAAAGATAAGTAATGCAGGTGTAAAAACAATGCTTGAAAAGGAAATCTATATGATGGTTCGAGGAGCAATGGTATTCCTGATGGAAGTTTGGGTTGGAACTTTGTATAAGTTTTTGGGAAGCACTAGTAGTGATAGGAATTGAGGAAGGAAAAAATCCTATAGTCTTTAGAGAAAATACTATGATGTGGCATCAAAGACTGGGAAACTTTGAAGAGAATGGACTTCATTTATTACATGGTATAGATATGGTTGAAGGTATGTCTAATTTCTCTTTAGATTTTGAATTTTGTGAACATTGCTTATATGGGAAACATAAAAAATAAAAAATAAAAAAATAAATTAAATAATAATAATAAATAATAAATTAAATAAATAAAATAAAATAAAATATATATATATATTATATATATATATATATATATATATAAATATATATATTCTCCTCTTATGCTATGAGGGTAGAGGGAATGTTACAACTAGTGCACAGTGATGTGTTTGGACTTGTGTTAGTTCCATCACTGGGAAAAATTACATATTATGTCTCATTTATAAATGACTTCTTGAGGAATGTGTGGATTTATTCATCAAGAAGGAATCTAATGCCTTTGAAAAAATTTAAAGAATTTAAGGTTCTCATAGAAAAAATTTAAAGAATTTAAGGCTCTCATAGAGAATCATACAGAGAAGAAAATTAAGGTGTTAAGGATGAATAATGGTGGGAGAATTATGTGGTAATGAATTCAAGGAATTATGTGAGAAGTGCAATATAGAAAGGTAGAAGACTACTCCATACATACTTCAACATAATGGGTTTCCATAAAGGATGATCATGACAATAGTGAAAAAAGCAAGGAGCATGCTCGTTGATGCCAAATTAAGACAAGAATTCTAGGCAGAGGCAACAAATACTACTTGTTACCCTGTAATCCTAATCAATGTTGGATGACAAGACTCCACGTGACTTATGGACTAGTAAGAAACCATCTCTTAAACATATTAGGGTATTTAGTTATGATGCTTAGGTGCATGTTCAAATAAAAATAGGAATAAGTTAAATAATAAAGCTAAGAAGTGTACGTCTTATTAGCTACAAATATGGTTTGAAAGGTTATATGCTTTGGACCCTAGAAACTAAGAATGTTGTGTATAGTCAAGATGTGGTATTTAGAGAAATCAAATATGCTTTCAAACGAGAAGACCAACCAAGAGAGATAACTAGAGAAGATAGAGTTTGAATTGAAGCACGATGAATCAGACTCTATAGAAAAACATGAATAAGAAGAAGAAACACCACATACTTTCTTATTGAGGACAGTAAATTGGGAAAGAAGGAAACCAAAAAGGTATACCCCACCTAATTTTTTTTCTAATTTTCTTTGTTTATTATTGATGATGATCCTAGAACTTTTAGGGAGGTAGTAGATTTAGAGGATGGAAAAGTTTGGACAAAGACCATGGTTGAAGAAATGGCAACCTTGACAAGAATGAGATTTTGGATCTAGTGGAGTTGTCAGCTAGAAGAAATCCTATTGATAGCAAATGGGTGTTTAAGAAGAAGTTGAATGTAAAAAGGAAATTGGAGAAATAGAAATATTGGTTAGTAGCAAAATTTTATTCCCAGGTAGAGGGAATTGACTTTGGTGACATTTTTTCTCATGTTGCAAGTTAACTTATATTAGATTTCTTTAATATATTGTTGTTGCTTTTGATTTTGAAGAAATAAATGTTACCTGGGTATCTGCAAGAAGAAATCTACATGATGCAACCAAAAGGCTTTGCAGTGAAGGGAAAGAAAGAATTGGTCTATAAGCTTTTGAAACAATCGCCAAAGACATGGTATTAAAAACGTGAAACTTATATATTCAGACTCGACTTCTCAAGGAGTAAAGCATATCACTATGTATATTTCAAATTAGTTATTGATCATCTTATTTATTTGGTCTTGTATATGGATGATATGTTGTTGATTGGAAATGACAAGGAAATCATCTAGGATGTACAAACACAATTATCCTCTAAATTTGACATGAAGTATGTTGGTGCTACAAATTTCATGTTGGGCATGGAAATTAAAAGAGATGGAGCAAGCATGAAACTTTGGTTAAATCAAAGGAATTATGTTGAGACAATATTGTAGAGGTTTGATATTTAGGAATGTAAACTAATAAAGGTCCATATTCATATAGGTGTAAAGTTGTCTATAGTTCAATGCCCAAGGATGCAGGAAGAGGAAGAGGATATGACCCATGTTTCATATGCTAGTGCAATTGGTAGTTTGATGTATGTAATGGTTTGTATTAGAACAAACATTGCACGTCCAATGGAAGTATTGAGTAGGTATATGTCAACACTAGGGAAGGAGCATTGGGAAATAATAAAGAGGGTTTTCAAGTATTTACCTATCACTACTAGCTATGGAAGATGCTATGAAGGAAGACTGGGATTGGATAAAGTGTTGGACATACATGGTTTGGTTTATGCATACTAGACTAGAGATCTAGATCATAGAAGATCTACAAGTGGATATTTGTTTAACCTATTTGGCGAAGTAATTAGTTGGTTGAGAAAGAGATATCATGTAGCGACACTCTCAATTACAGAAGTTGAATACATGGAAACCACTCATGCAAGCAAAGAAGCAATATGGCTACAAAGATTTTGTTAAGGTATTGGGTTGGTACAACAAGCTACAAGGATAGATAATAACAATAAGAGTGCAATATTCCTTGCAAACAACCCAACTTATCATCTTGATATAAATAATATTGATGTTCAATATCACTTTGTGAGAGATATGATCAAAGGCAAGAAGGTGTTGCTAATGAAGGTGGACATGTTAAAGAATGTTGTGGATTCACTAACAAATTTTGTAAGCACTAAGAATTTCTCTTGGTATAGAAACGATTGTCATTGGTATCATGGATTATTGATCATGTTCTCTTGTGACCCCTTAGATGCAACTAAACCAACAAGTGGCAAAATGTTGTGTATGTGTTATATTCTTTGCATGATTAGCCCCATATGTGATTTTCCTACATTGGGCATAGTAGGGGGGTTTCTACCCCCCCAATTCTCTGCGCCTAAAAAAACTGGGTGGCTTTTTTAATCTATTTTTGGTAGTTTTTTATGCATGGTTTTCACTCAATCTTGTGGTACATGGTGGCTCATCCCATGGTTTTGTAATTCTGGTATGGTTGTATTCTAATCCAATGGGTTAATTGATTGGGGATTAATGGATGCAACAAGATATACATATTGTATTGTAACATTGTAAATATATAATATACTGAAAAATCTTTATAGTTTTTCCAAATTGGGATTCCAAGGTAAAATATCTATGTCAAAATGTTTGTATGTGCATGTGCGCGCCATTGCTTCTATTTTGTTTTTATTAAGAATATATTTGCAACAATTAATTATACAAGGTTAAAACCGACAATGGGTTGGTGAAAAAGTTTAAATTTTCAGGTGATAGAAGTCTTTGCCATGAATTATCCGATTGTAATAGGGGATGACTATGTGGAGCATGGGAAGGCAGATAAGGTTCAATTAAGTCACAAGTGTATGAGTCCATCATAGAAAATAACACAAGAGAACCACATGTATTGAACATTTGTGGGGAATTCAAGACACATAATAGTGGGGGAATCACTTGGGCTATTTCGCACCATTCAGTCAATGAAAGGTTGTTTTTGTGATATATAGATGGGACACATGCCACAAATCTACGAAAACATAATGTTGGAGTGAAAGTTTGTTGATTCATATTGGAGGAGGTTGGCATGGTGAAAACTGTTATCCTACCACATAGGCATGACCCACATCAAGCATATGGTGTATCAAACCCTTTGGCAAAAAAGGTGTTAGGATATGATCAATGTCACTACCCTTGGGAGGACCTTGAATGCTCACTATTTGACTCCAAGGAGTAAGTGTTGTTAAAACAAGACAATGCAAGTCACTTCGAAGGGGACTAGAAAATTGTCATTGCTTTGAGAGTTATTTCTTTGTGTTGGTGAAGGTGGAAATGTTATTCTTCCCTACATATGTGGTTTCACTAAGGAGATATCTCAAACATGACTACTCTCTTCTACATCCTAGTGGATGTTTTGTGTTGGCAAAGACGTGTTGAGCTAAAATCCAACAAATCTCCCCTTAAGGAGGGGGTTTTGGCTTTAATGTAATGACATGGACTTTCTTGTAACCTCCCTTACGATATTGGTGGGAACATTTTATGCATGTTTGCAAGTGTAAATGTCCTTTTCTCCATTTCCAAATCTAAAATTATATTTGGATTTATACCTGTTCCTTTGAATTGTTGCTTTCCCAAAATTCCATCAATATTAGCTCATTTATAACTTTTTTCCTCAAGCTTTCTCCTTTTAGTTGGAGATGTTGTGAGAAACCTTGAATCATCATTAGAAACTTTATGGAAAGCAATAATCTGTATGCTTTTCTCTCTATCAACCCTTTGCTTTTTGAATGTAGTGATATGAGAATGCAAGGTTGTGAGAGCAAGCTTTATTTCACACTAGATTAACCTTTAAGTGCGAAATATGTCCTTGACTATCAATTTGGGATAATATCCTTTCAAGTACACATCATGTAAATCATGGCATATCTTTACCTTTGTGGGCTCTCATTTAGTTGACATTTACTAGTAGTATGATTACTTCTCCTACTATCATTACTACTCATATGCCATATTGATGGCACTATGTTAAGCTATCATCATGGCATTCACTTTAGTAATGCATAAGATTTGCTAATGGTACTAATTGTTTCATACCACCCCATGCCACTCACTTAGGGGATATGGCTAGAGCAAAGGGATTCAATCGATTCATGCAAAGTTAACATGTGACAATGACACATGTCAGAAAGATGAAGCAAGAGGCCTTCTAGGTGTCAAATGGATTATAAATTTTGAAGCGGACTGCTACAAGAAAGTATGCTAGTGCGTTATGTGGAGAAGCACATGTCACACAGATGAAGTGGTAGGTTGGTAGGTGACATTCCATTGAGGCTTCATAAAACAACCCATCATGGAGGGGACCCTTTGTTACACCTCGCATAATGGTACTTGTGTCAGATGAATGGGATATTGGAATGGTGGAGAGCCTTGTTGTCACATTGTTGGGATGGAAGACCAAGGGACTAATCATTGATCACATCGTTGATGATTGCATCAATAGTTAAATATTCTCATTCATGGATGGTTTCTCTAGTTATAATAAGTCACAAAATAAACCAAAAGATCAATATAAGTATGCTTTTATCTATCCTTTGGGTATGTTCACTTATAAGAAGTTGCCTTTTGGTCTTAAAAATGTTGGAGCCACCTTCCAGTGGGCCATGTCCTATGATTTTCATGACATCAAACATATAGTGGAGGAATATCTAGATGACCTTATTGCTCATTCATAATGACATAAGGATCATCCTTCCTGTCTATAGGTGATATTTCTTCAATATTGATTCTATAGAAATCAATTGAACCCACATAAGTATCTTTTGTACAGTGTATGGAAGGTTACTTGGAGTCATCATATCCAAGTTTGGGATCATGGTTGATCCCTTGAAGGTCAAGGCGATCACAAATTAGCCTCCTTTTCATACTCTTTTCCAACTTCGAAGTTTGCAAGGGAAGGAAAACTTTTTGCATAGACTCATTTCCACTTACGCAAAGATAACAAAGAGGTTTATGTGATTATTAAAAAAAAGGTGTACCCTTTGTGTGGGATGACCAAGCACATGTATCTTTCAACTCTTTGAATAAATCCTTCATGTCTACCCCACCATTAAGCCCTCCTGAGTATACTTGGGACTCTTTGCTTTATCTCACAGCCTATGAATTGACCATTGGTATGGCTCTCATTGAAGAAGATGAGGCAAACAAATAACACATAATCTATTACCTTAGAAAACGTCTCATGGGTCCCAAGGTTTGACACTTGCATTCAAAAAGTTGGCCTTATCAATTGTTTATGTTGTCCAAAGTTTACAACAATACATATTGTTGCGAAAGACAACATTCATTGCAAATTCCAACCCCATGCAACATATTCATTATCGTCCAATCATTAGGGATAAATACTCGAATTGGATCATCATACTCCAAGAGTTCAATTTTGAATTTGCCACTTCAAAATCTGAGACATTACTGGCTTTTACAGAGTTAATGTCTAATCTTCCCCAATATTCTACGGAAACTATGATCAATGATTCATTTCTTGACGAATCATTATTCCTTATTAACTCGTATGATCCTTGGTATAAAGATGTCTTATTATATCTTCAAACTTAATAGTTTTGGCACCAAGTATCTTGCAATGAGTGCTCGTGTATATGCCACCAGGGTATACATTGTGTTATTATCCATGATAATTTTGTATTGTTGCAGAGTAGATTCTATATTACATTTATGTCTTACTCGCGAGGAGGATAAACATGTCTTAGATGATTGTTATGCTGGAGCATGTGGCGATCATCTATTTGGGTTTTCCATGGCCTATAAAAATTTTGTGTTTCTTAATGTTGGTCGTCAACCTTTAAATATTGCATTGCTATGATCCAAAAGTGCCACCCTGATCAAATGTTTACTAAAAGGATGGGTGTTCATGCTTCTCCCCCTCGTATTATGGTTCTTTTCATTCATTTTCATTTGATTTTGTGTAGTGTAATCCTACCTCAACCAATTTCCATGTCCACATTATAGTCATCATAAACTACTTCACTAAGTGGGCTAAGGCTATGCCTACCTTCTCTAATGATGGCACAATTGCGACCCTTTTAACATTTAACCATATCATTGCAAGGTTTAACATTTCTAAAATGATTGTGACAAACCATGGCTCCCACTTCCATAACAAAATGATGACAAAACTAATAACCAAGTTGGGTTTCCACCACAAACACTCAAAACTTTACTATCCCCCAAGCTAATGGTTAAGTAGAGGTCGCCATTCATGTCTTGAACGCTGTGATTGAAAGGATGGTATGTAATCACACAATTAATTCGGATTTAATGTTATTTTATGGATTACAGACCTATCTAACCTCGATGAAAACTTCTATTGGCTTCACTCCTTTCCAACTACTTTACAGGGTAGAGGTTGATTTTCTAGTTGAATGCAAAACTTCATCATTAAAACTAGCCATAGAACTCTTTCCCAACACCTCTACCGAGGAAAAAAATCTCCTATATTTGGCCCACCTGGATGAATAACATTGTTACACTGCCATGGCTAATGAGACTCATAAAAAGTGTGTTAAAGATCAATATGACAAATCAGTTTGGCCTCGTGTCATTATGAAAGCTGACTTGGTCTTGGCCTTGTAGGTTTTAACCCCATACATAAATTACCTGCATACGAATTCTAAAACACAGAAATAAACAATGCGAGAGCATAACACATGAAACACATATACACAAAGATTTTCCCCTGGATCCCAAAACCGGGACTGCCAGCTTGATTTTTCATTATGTCCCTTTCAATGTTACAATACATATTTATACACACCGAAGCATCCAATACCATGGACTGAAAACCATCGCGTCCAAAACCATGGACCGAAAACCATCGCGTCTAAAACCATGTGTGAAAATCATGCACAAAACCATAGGTATGTCCGTCGAACCTAACATAGGGTCCAAAACCAAAAATTTTCGAGACGCTGCCCTTGACCCCATAAAGTGGGGTTACCTGCACCCCTCAAACCCCCTGTGACCCCCCCCCCCCCCTATGTAATCGGCACAATGAAGGGGGCTCTCCAACCCCCTTCTAACCCCTCGGTTAACTACATCGGCTAGTCATGGAAAGAATATAACACAACCCAACATTCTCCCACTTGTTGTTTTCTTTCCACAGGGGGGCACAAGAGATCTTAGTCATTTATCCAGCCCTGCAATGCCTATTGTTTCTCTACACCAAGAGAACTTCTCAGAGCTCATAGATTTTCTCAATCCATCTGCAGTATTCTTCAAAGTGTCCACCTTTACCAGCAACACCTTTTTGTCTTCTATCATATCCCTTACAAAGTGATACCGAACATCAATGTGCTTTGTCTTTGAATGATATGCAGGTTCTTTGCCAAGAAAATTGCATTTTGTCTGTCACAGTCTATCCTTATAGCTCCCTGTACTAACCCCATACTTGAACACAATATCTGCAACCAAACTGCTTCCTTGCTTGCATGAGAGGCTAGCATGTATTCTGCCTCTATAGTTGATAGTGCCACTACAGATTCTTTCTTACTCATCCAACTGACTTCACCTCCAAATAGGTTAAACACATACCCACTTGTAGATCTTCTTTGATCCAGATCTCCAGCCCACTCTACATCAACAAAGCCACGAACATCCAACACTCTGTCCAATCCTGGTCTTCCTTGGTAGCACAAACCATAATCACTAGTGCCACACAAATACCTGAAAACCCGCTTCACTGCTATCTAGTGCTCCTTCCCTAGTTTTTACATAAACCTGCTCAATACTCCCACTGCATGTGCAATGTCTAGTCTAGTACAGACCATCACATACATTAGGCTACCGACTGCACTTGCATATGGAACACGAGACATGTCCTATTCCTCTTCTTGTGTCTTGGGACACTATTCAACATATAACTTTACACCTACTGAAATAGGAACCTTCACCGGTTTACTATCTTGCATATTAAACCTTTGCAATATTGTTTCAACATACTTCCTCTGGTTTAACCAGAGCTTCCTCTTTGTCTGATCTCTTTTAATTTCCATGCCCAAAATATAGTTTGCAGCACCAAGATCTTTCTTGTCGAATTTGGAGGACAAATGGGTCTTCAAATCCTGGATATTTCTTTTTCATTTCCAACCAGCAACATATCATCCACATACAAGACCAAATAAATAACACGGTCACCAATTAATTTAAAATACACACAGTGATCTTCTTTTCTTCTAGTGAAGCCGAATCCTCGTATAAATGTATCAAATTTCTGATACCACATCCTTGGTGACTGTTTTAACCCATACAGAGAATTCTTTAACTTGCATACCAATTCTTTCTTACCCTTCACCGCAAAGCCTTCAGGTTGTTTTATGTAGATCTCTTCTTTGAGATCCCTGTGAAGAAATGATGTCTTCACATCCATCTGTTCTACCTCAAAATCAAAAGCAACAACAACAGATAAAAGTAATCTAATAGAAGTTACCTTGGCAACAGGAGAAAAAATATCACCAAAATCAATTCCCAACACCTGGGAATAACCTTTTGCTACCAACCGAGCTTTGTATTTCTCCACCTTTCCTCCTGCATTTGTCTTCTCTTGAACACCCATTTGCTGCCAATGGGATTCCTTCCAGCCGGAAACTCCACTAGATCCCAAGCCTCATCTTTGTGAAAAGATGTTATTTCATCAACCATGGCCTCTTTCCAGAGTTTTCCATCCTTTGAATCGACTGCTTCCCTCACAATTCTGGGATCATCATCAGTAATAGATAAAGCAAAATTTGAATAGAAAGCAGATGGACTATACCTTTCTAGCTGCCTTCTTTCTCAAACTGATCTTATCACACCCAGAGTATGTGGCTCTTCATCTTCTGATTCCTCCTCTGTTGTAGAGTTTGATTCTTCCTCCTTAAGCTCAAACTCTATCTTCTCAGGTTCCTTTAGTTGGACTTCATGTTTAATAATATCTTTTACCTCTCTGAACACCACATCTCGGCTGTACACAACCTTCCTTGTTACTGGGTTCTAAAGATTATAACCCTTTAAACCATCCTTATACCCAATAAAGATGCACTTTTCATATTTACTATCCAAGTTGGTTCTTTTCTCCTTTGGAACATGTACATATGCATCACATCCAAATACCCTCAGAAGTGAAAGAGAGGGTTTCTTACCAGTCCATACCTCTTGTGGAGTCTTGTCCTCCAACGTTGATGAAGGTGATCTGTTGACCAGGTAACATGCTGTCTCCACTGCCTCTGCCGAGAATTCTTGTCCTAACTCAACACCACTGAGCATGCTTCTTGCCCTTTCCATCAATGTCTTGCTCATTTTTTTTGCAACTTCATTTTTCTCAGGTGTGTATGGAGTAGTCTTCTGCCATGCTATACCACACTTCTTGCATAATTCTTCAAATTCCTTGATGCAAAACTCTCCACCGCTAAGTCACTTGACACGAGGATTTGGGATTCGTAGGATATGGGGATTCAAGTGTCAGATTCGGACACGTTGACCCTCCGGAACAGGACACGTAGGATTCGTTATATATTATTTTATTACTATATATATATATATTAAAAATTAAATATTTCTTACACAAATTCTCATTAATGATACAAATTCATTGATTTCAAACATAGATCTTCATCTAGATGTTAGTTTCATCGTTTACAAAGTAAGTTAGTAACATTATAGCATGCATAGTACATACAAAATTCAAATACATGTCACATAAATCATAAATGATAAATCAATGAATCATAAATTCATAAATCATAATACATTTTCAATTCATCAATGATCCAATAGGAGAAAAACAAGATAGTAAGATAAAGACACTAACAGATGTAGTTTTCTTATTAAGTCATCAAATCAAAATGTGTTACATAGGTAGTGCAATGCCAATGGCAAATAGAAATATAAAATATAAAACAACTACAGGTATACAAGCCTCAAGATAGTAGGTAGTGCATGACTCATGAGTCATCAATCCTCATAGTCATCATCAGAATCAGCATCAATGTCCTCATCATCATGGTCACCACTACTCTCCTCTGCATCCTCCTCCTCCCCTGTATCCATGGTTGCCTCTGCATCTGCTAGTGTGGAGGATGACCTCTCTACAATATCACCATCATCAAATCTAATAGGCTCTAGCACTGGATCATTGAGATCCATGTTGGCCAATGCCAAATCAACACTGTTGTCCAGACCCATATCATCAGGAAAGACATCCCACATCTTTGTCTTTCCGTTCAACCACTCTTCCCTCTGCCTGTAAACAAGACAAAGGTTGGTGTGCACATACACCATTGTCTCTGCCCTGGACTGCTCAAGCCTGCTCTTCTTCACACTATACAAATTCCCATTTGTGCTCCAATTCCTCTCGCAACAAGAGGATGAAGTCACCTGAGAGAGGAGTCTCATGGCTAACTGCGGAAGAGGAGGGCTTGTTGCCCCATGATTTGCCCACCAAGAATAGGGCTTCTTAGCCCCCTTGTCTCTAATCACATCATACCCTGCAAATCGACCAATGCCAGTGGAAAACTCTGCAAAGGCATCCTCCACCTCATCAAGCAATGCTCTATCCTGAAAAACCCGCCTGAATGCATATTTCCTCCCCTGTGAGATTTCAACATCCATGTGAGGAGGGAATTTGCGGGATGGTCTACCATTCAGCCACTCATCGCTGTAGTATTTTGGGTTCAACGAGTGAGCCAAACAATGTAAAGGTGTGCAATTCTTGTCCCATCTGCTGACAAGAATATCCTGTATAGTACCACAAAAGGCCTCTAGTGATGTCTCATACTCAGGGCACTCACTCTGTAGAATAATGCTCCTCACAGAGTCAATCATGGAATCCCATCCCTCATAAACCGCTCCTAGGATGGGATTGTCTGTATCTGCAAATCGAAGCAAAGAAATGATAGGGTCCATGATCTGAATAATTAGATTTGCCCTCTCCCACCAAGCATCATCTAGCACTGTGTCCTTCACTCTTTTAGAGGCTACTTCATCTGTCTTTCTCCAAAAAGACCAAAACTCATAAATAACCATGGCCCCAAGAGCGGCCTTGACCTCCCTCAACCTCTTCAACATGATGAATGAAGAGGCAAACCATGTATCAACAATCTTCAACAATGATAGATTGTTGTACTCCTTGTAGATAGTGAGGGCATTTGTATGATTTTGCACAAAGTTACGGATGTGTCGTGAATCCTCAATAATGTTACCAATCCAAAGCACATCAGAAGCAATGGATTTCAGTGCTAAGTTCAATGAATGGACAATGCAAGGTGTCCAAAACACTTGTGGATATTTAGTTTCCACAAACATGCCAGCAACCTTGCAAATAGGTGCATTATCTGTAATGATTTGCACACAAGAATCAACACCTACATCTTCAATAACTTTAATAAACAACTCACCCATAAATCGTGCATCCTTGTATTCTCCAAGTGTATCCACTGCTTTCAAGAAAACTGAACCATTCAAGGAAGACACCATGAAGTTGATGAATGGGTGTCGTGCTGGATCTGTCCATCCATCAGAAACAATGCTAACCCCAGATGTTGGCCATGATGCTTTAATAGGCTCAAGCATTTTTTGCACCTCTTTTTTTGCCTTCGTCAACAATGTGGTTCTAAGCTTCTCTGGACCAGGAGGCACATACCGTGATGGAGACCTGTGAGTTAGAGCTCGACACATCTCAATAAATAGAGGTGAGCGTGCAACATTAAAGGATATGAAGTTTTGATAGAAAAATAAGGCAATGGTGAGATCAAGCTCTTCATGTTTCTCTTTTTGAAAAATCTTGTCCATTGGACCAAGTGAAATTGCCTTTTTTTTTGCTGCTTGTCCCCCAATAGAACTCTCAAATGGAAATTTGGTGGTGCCTTTCCTCAAAAATGGAAGGGGGTCATCATTCTTAGATTTTCTTGATTTTGCAGCCACATTTGCCATACCAACAGTGAACTCTTTTTCCATTTCTTTCCTCTTTTGTAAAGGAACAGTTGTACAAGCTCCAACTCCACAACCTGGTAAAACCAACAAATGGTCTTTCACACGAAAATATGTGCTTGTGAAAGTATTGTGGCAAAAGTTGCATCTCCAATGCACATTGCCTCCTCCCTTCCCCTCGGTGCTTGGCCCATCCTCTCTTGTGACATATTTCCACAAGGGATATTTCTCAATGTTACCTTTAGGAGGAAGTCTTACCTCAACATTACTTGCAGCATACTTTGATGATATTGCGGGAGGAGGGGCATCTCCAATGGGGACATTCTTCCCCTACCTTTGCCTCCTACCTGCTGCCCTTGATTGAGCCATGAATACTGTAAAAAAAATAAACAAAAAATGCACAAATTTGTAAAATAAATACATCTACAAACTGTTGTAATACAAATGCAAAAAAAATAGAGATGAAATGCACTTACTTGGTGCTTGAATCTCCTTGCCGAGCACTCCAAACCCTTGGCTCCTTGCTCCAAACTCCTAACAGCAAACCCACAACTCACTGTTTGCAAAAGGAATGAGAGAAAATGGTAAATAAAAATAGGGATGTGTTGTTTTTAAAGGCCCGCAGTTTCCTTTTCGTTGTATTCAAATCTGGTTTTCAAGACACATTGTGTCCTAATGGGACACGACCCAGATTCGAGCGTGTCCCGTTAGGACATGATGTGTCCCAAATTTAGGATCGAATTAGGGTGAATTGTGTCTGATTCGTAGGATTCAGACACATGAGGAAAATCCAAGGAATCTGGTTTCATAGAATAAAACTAAGAAAATTCAAATTTGTTAAAAATTCTAACCCTAATGAAACATTAAAAAAATCAAATCTAAAAAAAAAAAAAAAAACTAACCTAACTCATGCATGTACAAATGAAAATGAAAAAAAAACAGTTGGACCAACTAAAACCTAAAAGCAAATACAAAACGAAAGATAAAAAAAAGGGTCGACGAAGATGAGGGCAGTGACGGCGGAGGAGAGGAGATGCAGCGAGAGGAGGTCGAGGGAGCTGATTTAGAGCAGCGGGAATGGACGCGCAGAGGGTTAATGGGTGGATGAGCTGCAGCTGCGGGTTAGCAACACGCAGATGGAGAGAAGAGGCTGCGGATTGCAGCGGGAATGGATGTTTGCAGGTCGAGGAGTGAGGAGCAGGTGCGGAGTAGCGAGGCAGTCGCACGAAGGGAGGAAGGGAAGGAGCAAGCTGAAGGGTTTGAAGGGACGATAGGAGATCCAGTGGGCAGAGGAGGAACGAGGGAGTTTGGTTGCCGTTTTGATAAGGCAGCACTGGATGGAGGAAGGAGTCGCCTTTGGAGCTGCAAATTTGTAGGAAGGAGACAGGGTTTCAAAAAAAAATCAAAATCTTCTATAGAAAATATGCAAAAAAACCCTAGGCAGCAAACAAAAGAAAAATGGTAGCTGAAGAACCCAAGAAAAAATTCCAGGAATCTTTGATTAAAATGTTATACTTCTGCTTTAGATTTATCAGTGAAACCCTTGTAAAAATTACCAAAAAAAAATTAAAAATTCAAACCCTTGGACTGCAAAAGTAATGCCCCTGCAAAAATGGTTTTGAGGCTAGATATTACCCTCCAAGGCCTAGATCTGGCTTCAAATCAAACTTCACTTTCAGATCTGCAACCTGTACCTGAAAACAAGAACACCCAGAACCCAGATATACAAAAATAAATAAAACTCCAAAAACCCAAGTCAGAAAACTCCAAAAATTTACAATTCTATGCACAATAATGGTAGATCTATCAAATTTAAGGACTATGAGTCCAATTTCGCTCTCAGATCTGATAATCTAAGGCTCTCAATAGCCAGATCTATCAATTTCCCACACAAAAAATTAAATTTTTAAATTTTAAAGGAGGTGCTTAGCTCAAAACCCTTCGTATGTCACACATAAAATCTTATGATAAGCCCTGAGCTAATTTAACTGGGCTCTTTAGAAAACACAGATCGGGAATTGGTTGGTCCAACTGAAAACTTCCCCTAATGCCCGAGGATCTAAAAAATAATATTTTCTTGCAAAACCCAATCTAGCCATTAAAATAGAGCGAGGCGAGAAAATGATAATAAAATTCAGATTAATAGAGATACCTCTATTACATTCAAAATTTAAATTATCACTTAAACCCCAACGACTGAGCAAGATACCTGTACTCAAATCACTTTTCAGAAGCTATGATCAATGGCTAAAAAAAAATATGCATGAAAACAACACATCTTAAAGCATTTCCATGAAGAGTAAAACCAACGAAATTTAACCCCAAAGTTTTTCTTTATTATCCAGGAAAAAATTAGACAAGAGCTTTTTGCTTGGCGCATGACTCAGAGATCGGATCCATCAACTGACAAATGACCTCCTATTTAAAGATAAATCCTCCAACGGCTAGTTTGAGTGATCCTCGTCAAAGCAATCTCTACTGTTGATGAAGATTAAAATTTCTTTTAACCTCATCCGTCGAAATATTTAAAATATTTGGGAAAATTCGAATTTATCAATTAATTGTATTTTAATTAACTCAAAAATTAAATTTTTGAGTTAATTTCCCCAAAATTTTGACTTTGACTTAACTCCAGGGATCAAAGGTCTAAAATTTGTCAAAATAATTAATTTACCTTAGTTCTTGGGCCTCTTAAAATTTAATTTAAGGACCGACGAATTTTCCCTTTGGAGAGTTTAAATTTACGTAAGACCTAGAATTAATTAAATTTCTGACTTAGAATTTTAATTAATTTTTTAGCCAGAAAATTTAATTAATTAACCTATGAGAGGATAAATTATTTTTTCAACCCTCAAAACACTTTACGTCATGATTTTTATATTTTTTACATCATAAGGGGGAAAACCCATTTGTAACAGACCTTCACAGACTACCTATTTCCGTGACACAAATATAATCTAGCAAACCAAGCAATTTGTAATAAAATAACCTAACCAAATAGTTAGGATTATTCCCAAATCACTTTTACATAGACTCGATCTAGAACACTAAGACTCGCCTAAGATCCCAGTGACAAAATCCATTCCGGCTTTGGGGTAAGACTGAAGGAAAACTCTGCCGAGCATCCAAGAATGGATCAGTGAGACAAAAAACCTCCCAGAATGTAGATCGTCACCAGAAAAGTAGGTTTACCTAGGTTGTTACATACATGACATGGTTCTGCTGAGATTATTTACATCATATACATGCAAAATGGGTTTACATTATAACATGGTGATCGGGTTGATGATGATAGCTGAACAGCTCGGACACATTGATCAGGCGCTATCCCTTTTGCGAAAAAAGGGGGTGTACTGCTATGGGTCGTTGACACATAGTGTTCAACAAGCCCAACGAAAAAGAGTCTCTTCCTAAGCAGTCCCTTCTTAATGAACCTCCTCCTAAAGAGCCCCCTAGGAAAGGTCCCCCTAAAAAAGACAATTCTATAGGAAATCCTCCAAAAGGGGAGCCCAAAAACAAGCCCAAGGGCAAGAAGGTAGAACTTGATGTCGATTTAGATATTGCTATAGGAAAAATGACCATGCAAGTTCCCTTGAAGGAAATCTTGAAACTCCCACGACAACAATGGCAAGTTAATAAGGCCCTTGGATTTGAAGAAGACACACACATTAACATTGTAGAACATTCACCTTTCCGAGTCAAATATGGGACATGAGCCATTCTTGCTCACCTTAGCCATCAATGACCTCCTCTTGCATAATTGTATGTTGGATTCAAGGGCTTCTACGAATATCATGCCATTAAAAGTCATGAAGCAATTGAACCTTAACATTACTCGTGAATATAAGGCGGTCTGTGGTTTCAACTCCAAATTGTTGAAGTAGAGGGACTCATAAAAGATTTAAAGGTTTCCTTAGCTATGAACCACGATATATCACTACTCATGGATGTCGTAGTCATACACATTACTAACGTGTAGGGAATGCTATTGTCTAAGAAATGGGGTGCTATTATAGGTGGTCAACTCTAAATGGACTTAATCTTATGTCACCATTTCATAGTCTAATGGAACTCCCTTTACCCTCTATAGAGAACCTACGTACCCTACTGACGTGGTAGACCTAGGGCCCATCCCATATTGCTCCTCTAATGTTGTTACTCCTCAGGTGCTGCTACTTCGTGGTGCAAAAATTTTCCAAGTACTTGATGCTATTACTCCCAGGATGTCGTTACACCATCAATGTCGTTACTCCTCTGTGTTGTCACTCCGCCAGGTAAGTGCCAGGTTTGTCCCCGAACAGACTTTGCGGCTTTGATTAGTAATTCTTTTGGCATGACTTGAGGTGACCGCGAACGGTCATTTTTCAGTTGGGGGGAGGTACAACTATATTTAAAAATGCCGGTGTAATCAATTTCAACAATGATTCGTCGACGTCATCATAAAAAGCTTGTGCCAATACGTCCACTCCACGATTCTTACCTTTGCCCATTTATCAATAGATACTGGATTTAATGAACCAATCCCTTTGGAGTCTGTAGAGTAATTACCATAATGGCTCGCCATTATTTCCATAACCTACCGTGGATTTTTCCCATCTTTCTAAAAATCGCCATTCGTACACCCCGCTATCATCATTTCCTATGCCTTTCTGCGAAAAAAAAAAAAATACCTATTGGTACTCCCTCCTAACAGTTTTTTTGCTACTCCGAAGTGTTGCTACTGAGCTATAGCAGAATGGGTGGAGCAGCTGTGAGACATGAACCTGAGAGCACAATTTTTTTTTGCAGTAACGCAAATGTATGGCGGGTCTTTGTAAATGTAGGCTGGGATAGATATTTTGAGAGATTGTAGGGGTTTGACGAGACTGTTACAGTTGAATTTGCATTGAACTTGGAAGAAGATCATTCCAGAGTTCAGGGTTTCAATATCCCTGTCACAAAGGAAGCCATCTCGGCCGTCAGTGGACTGCCACAGGAAGGGAAGAAGTGGTTTTCGCGGAAGGCTCCCTTGCCGGAGTTCCCGGAAGTATTTTTACAAGCCGGGGAAACAGCAATTCAAAAAGGAAGGGGGTATGATCGTAAGTCACTACCTTATCCCTGGGGCGAAGTTGCATACTTCGTGTTAAGATACATTACCTGCGAAAGGTACTTTATAGTGCTATTCAAATATCATTTTAAATTGTTAGTGTCCCTTTGGTTCCAGCATGCGCAAATTCATTCACTGAATATGCCTTTCTTCCTCTGGAAAAGTCTTAAACTGATGGCGCAATCCGCCCGTCACTCTCAGCAAGTATTAGTAGTCCTCACGAATCATGGGTTGGTCCGCCTACTAGTAATTCAATCGCTGGCTCGAACTCCTATACCTTGGCCACAATTTGTTGAATTGTCGAAAGAAGAACTAGAGGGCATTATACCTACAGAGGGGGAGGATGGCGAAGGCTTAGTCGAAATGGAAGACGCCACAGCTGATGCTATTCCACAAGAACTAGCATCGCCTGTTGGCTCGATCGAAATGAAAGACGCCACAGTTGATGCTGCTCCACAAGAACCAGCATCGCCTGTTGGCTCAGTTGAGATGGAAGACGCCACAGTTGATGTTGCCCCACAAGAAACAGCATCACCTGTTAGCTCAGTCAAGATGGAAGATGTTACAGCTGATGTTGCTCCACAAGAACCAGCATCGCCTATAGGCTCAGGTGAAGTGGAGAGGATGGAAATTGAGGACATGGTTGATGTTGCTTCAACAGTTGCTGATAATTCTCGGGGAGAACTACCACCACCATCACTGGAACAAATGAATTTGAGGTCTAAAGAAGAGAGTGCAGGTGGTGTTGTTACACAAGAACTAGCACCACCCGTCCAAGAATATTTGGGGTCCGAAATAGACGCTGTAAGTGGTGTTGTCACACAAGAACCAACACCACCGACGGAAGAAACCCTGGAATCGGTAAAAGAAAAAGAACCTACAATTGACATGGTTCTTTAGGAACCACAGGGAGACTCAGCCCAAACAACAAATGCAGAACTTGAGGGGCATGACTTAGGGAGTATAGTCCAGATGGAAATGAGAGAAGATGTTCTTCATTCTTCCCTTCCTACAACTCTACCAAGAGGAGCGAGGAAATCTCGGACTCCTCTGTGCTCGGAGGAAAAAGTCATTCCCCCAATTTTAAAATTTGTTTGTACAAGATTTGATGCACTGGTTGAGGCAGCCACTCAAGTGTTGACGCTCGTCATTACATAGACAGAACAATTTGGAAACATGGGCGTCAACGTTGCTACACAAGAACCGGTGTTGACCGAGGAACGTATTGAAGAAGCGGTGATGGATGCTAGCCCTGTAGAACCACCAGTGAAGACATTCATGTTGACGCTACCCCATAAGGGTTTGAGTCAATTTCTGTACAGAGAATGGATGACCGAGCGGAAGAGCAAGCACAGGAGAAAAATGTT
The DNA here is from genome assembly GCA_000404065.3 of Pinus taeda. NCBI lineage: Eukaryota > Viridiplantae > Streptophyta > Pinopsida > Pinales > Pinaceae > Pinus > Pinus taeda. Next base: position 66,333 of record APFE030780669.1, read on the forward strand.
GAGGATGGTATTCCGCAAGTTGCCGAGATAACTCAGGAATTACCAAAAGACGCAATGCCTGCTGAAACTAACCCATCAGAGCCAGAGGCAGTTCTGGAACGCATGGGAGAACAAGCAGGAGAAAAAGAAGTGGAGAATGTCGAGCCCCGGAACATGGTAATTCTGGAAGGAAATGGAGGAGACACCACTCAAGGTGATAAGCAAACAAAAGAAGTGAGGGTGAAGGTGGAGTCGGTCGACACCTGTGCCGATGACCCATTAGGCCCCACACCAGCTACGAGACCAGTGGAGGAGGTCATTGTCAAGCAAGAATTCATTGAATAGTGCGCACAAAGGAGACCTCCCCTTCAGGAAAGGTATCAGTCTCAGTTTAATGAACTTATGTAATTAAAAATAGATAATCTGAGATTGAGGAAAAGGGTGTTGCGCTTGCAAAGGGGAGCAAAAAGGTACAAGAGAAAAATTGCAATACTTAAGACTGGAGATGCCCCCTCAGTGGCTCAGACCGGGGTAAATCCCACTGTTTCTGCTGTGGTGCAAACAAAACCTATAGGCCATTTATGGGAGGCTCGAGAATTCATTTTGACTGCCGAGATTCAGAAATGGCAGGCTGCAGTTGTTCGTCTTCAACAAGGGACAATTGCTGTGAAAGATCATTAAGAAGAGGTAAATAGAGTTCTCAGCTAGGTCGTAGAAATCATCACTGATTATGTAGACCAGATGGATAGGGCGAGGTAGAAATGAGGAATACAACAGAAGAAGATCGAATAGTTAGAAGAGCAGGTGCGAATGTTGGAGTTGATAAGGAGGAAATGTTTACCTTAACACAGCAGGTAATGGCTTGTCGCCCCCCTGCTCACAGTTATGCTTTGTTTCTCCATGAACAATACCTTCTCTTTTGCCTAGAAAATATTCGTCTCGAAATCAGCCATGAAATCGAGGACCCTATACAGTTTTTCCACATTGAACCGATACTTAATATGTGAACTGTATATGCATGATTATTTCTTGGGAGATGACCAAGCATTCAAACCAATTCCCTATGTAGAGGATATTCAACTGAGAGCTTTCATGTCCTACACCATCAAGCAAGTCAAGTGGAAGAAGGCCAGTGATACATTTGAAGCAAATCAATCCACTAGGCCTCTTCTTATTCGAAGAGAGCGTCGTCAGTCTAGCACTATTTATAATAGGCATGCTACCTTCTTGAGGATTGAGGGGCATCCAGAAAAGATATTGGTAACTCAGAGATGGTGCACCAGGTTATGCACGACACAGGTGGTTGCTTGTTAGGATGAGGCTCTGGATAGTTGTCAAAGGAGATGGAGGTTGTCATCATCAGCTGTCAGAGTGCGGGAACCTTTCGGGGCCCCTAACTATGCTAGAGCACTAGAAAGATTGCCACATTATATTGCCTGCATCTGTACTCGAGGGGTTCATTAGATGGGCTTGAGATTCCAGTTTCCCATCCTTTGGTTGCCAGCAGATCAATACACTCCTGCCTACAATGTGAATAGTGATTGGTGGAAAGATATCTTACTAATAGATGAATACAAACCCCTAGGGACAGATATGGCCGAAAAATATGATCTTGCTCAACTACGTGCTAATCACAGTCAATTTAACCCAGACCTGTGAATGTGACAGGTTGCATGAGGACATGCAGAAAGAACAGTTGGGGGGAGATGTTGGGAGCTAAACATGCATGTTTTTACTTACCTTTTTATCCTATTTTCCTTCACATTGCACTCCTAACTAAGTCATTTCATATCCTAAATCGCACAGGTATACCTCTAATCATGTCTTTATGAATTAATTAATCATTGAAGCACAATCTAGGGGATTGTGACCAAAGCACTTGCTAAACTTCATCTTATGTGCAGATTTCCAAGTCAAATGGCTAAGTTTACACATCGAGATGGCAGAGCTATTATCGAACTGCAGTTGTAATGGCAGAATTGATCCAGACTTCCTCTTTCTATCTTTTGTATTCAGTTTTGGGCTTATTACAGCCTTCATGTAAATCGCAGGCAACAGTTACCCTAATCTCAGGAACTGTTTTTGTATAAGAAAGGATAGAGAGTTTGAAACAGGGGGTTGGAGACAAGAGAGTTGAGCTTTGTAACAGAGACATTTACATTAATGAAATTTACAGCTTTTTGATCTTTCTTTGAGTTTGTGAGTTCATCACAACCCTGATCAAGGAGTTGGGCCCACTCCCCTGATCAGGTGTTGCTGAGATAGTGTGTGCTAGTTTCCTTTTCATGTATGTATTTATTTTCCTTGTTGTGATGGTTTTATGTAAATGTTGTGAATCGAATTGTTGTTATTAGTTAATTATTGGTATCATTTCCATTGCTATTACAAATTAGTTATTGTTGTCATTTCCATTTGTTGTTACAGTTGTTTACTATTCATTGATGAATTCTCAGTCAATTCTGGGTTGTTCAATTGTTACTTGCATATATTTTGCGCGTTAGCCTTGAAACAACCAGTAGATCCCGGATTGATAATTAATGTGGGAAAGGGTTGAATAGTTTTATTCACACTTGGACACCGACACCTATCCAATTAGCAATGCCAGTAGCTAAGTTGCTGCAAGAATTTGAGGAAGAGCCTAGCGCTTTGACTAGAAGAATAAATCAGTTGGTGGAGCTTCACGAGAACAAAGAGCAGGTGGGGACCAAACTGTCAAACTACCAACAATGGATGAAATCTCTGTTTGACAAGAAGGCTAAGGACAGTCCTCTTCAGTGAGGAGATTTAGTGCTCAGATGGGATGTCAAGTGAGAAGACAAAGGCAAGCATCGGAAATTTGATCCACTATGGTTCGGCCCCTTCAAGATTGCAAAAGAGAGGGGAAACAACACTTACATGCTTGAAAACTTGGATGGTGAACTGCTAGAACTGCATGTAAATGGTCAGTTCCTAAATTTTATTTTCAAAATTAGAGATATTTGTATCTTGCTCATTGTAATTATCCGGTGTGTGTTGAAATTATTATTTGAATTTTTCAGTTTATTATCAAAAAGTCCTTTTTCACAGAATTATATTTTGTTTAAGAATAACTCCATGCCCAATGGAAGGAAAGGCTACTAATCTACAGGTCCTCAGCACCTTTGCTAGCTAGGCACTGTCCCCAGTTGGAGCTAATGTTGTCACTCACTGCATTGCGGATTCCAATTGGTCAAGGTTGCCCAAGAGCAGTCAAATTTGGAGCCATTGTCCCAGGCCACAGAAGATCTCAGAGCTCGATCATCCCCCATCCAATGCCTAGTGCTCATAAAAAGCTTTCCAATGGTATATAGAAGTCCAAAAATGGACTCTTGGAATAACAGTTAAAGCACTTCAAAGATTACCATCGAAAAACCCAGCAAATGAAGAAAAATGGCTAAGTATGAGAGAAATCCCACAAATCAGTTGTCACCGCAAGCCCGCAGTCATAGAAAACCCCAAAGACTTTGCGGGGGCCGATTTTCCGCCTATCACGCGGATGACCCGGGTTTGATCCCCAGCAACGGCACCAAATGTTGGTGTCCAAGTGTGAATAAACTATTCAACCCTTTCCCACATTAATTATCAATCTGGGATCCACTGGTTATTTCAAGGCTAACGCGCAAAATATATGCAGGTAACAATTGTACAGCCCAGAATTGACCGAGAATTCATCAACGAATAATAAACAATTGTAACAGCAATTGTAAATGACAGCAATAACTAAGTTGTAACAGCAATGGAAATGATAGCAATAATTAACTGTAACAGCAATGGAAATGATAGCAATAATTCACTGTAACAACAATTACATCAAATCATCATAGCAAAGAAATACATACATGGAAAAGAAACTAGCACACACTATCTCAGCAGCACCTGATCAGGAGAGTGGGCCCAACTCCCTGATCAAGGCTGTGATGAACTCACGAACTCAAGGAAAGATCAAAAAACTGTAAATTTCATTAATGTAAAAGTCTTTGTTACAAAGCTCAATTCTCTTGTCTCCAATTTCAAACTCTCTATTCTTTCTTATACAAAAATAGTTCCTGAGATTAAGGTAGTTGTTGCCTGTGATTTACATGAAGGTTGTAATAAGCCCAAAACTGAATGCAAAAGATAGAAAGAGGAAGCATGGATTAGTTATGTTGTTACAGCTGCAGTTCGATAATAGCTCGTTGTGTAAACTTATCCATTTGACTTGGAAATTTGCACATAAGATGAAGTTTAGCAAGCGCTTTGGTCATAATCCCCTAGACTATGCTTCAATGGTTAATTAATTCATAAAGACATGATTAGAGGTATACCTGCGCAATTTAGGATATGAAATAACTTAGTTAGGAGTGAAAATGTGAAGGAAAATAGGATAAAAAGGTAAGTAAAAACATGCAAGTTTAGCTCCCAACATATAGGTAATATTATAATAGTATTTTTACAGTATATGCTTATAAAGAGAATCAAAACAAAAAGAAACATAAAAAAAGTGTTACTCTTCAATTAAGGGGAAAATTTTTAAGTGAAATACCTAAAAGTTAAAAAATTATAAAGTTAAAAAGTTATAGGAGATTTCATTTTCATAAACAAAGTATCATTTGAGGAAATTATCAACAAAACAAAAATGGAGTCAATAACTTACGAGAAGGAAATGGAATCTATAATGAAAAGGAAATGAAGATTTCTAGAAACTTCATTAAGTTATGCCCCCGTGCTATTTAGAATTAAGGGGACTCTAGCAGGAAAATATGTTATTATTTCTATCTCTCCTACCGAAAATTAAAACTACATAAACCCTAAAATTGCAAACCTATTAGTGATTCCTAAGTCAAATATAATCAAAAAATTAGACTTCTTGGACAAAAAACAATATGAAATAACTGATTTAAAATTAAGCATTGGGGATTATACATTTATATCACAATTCTCTGTTCAACCCCTATGGAGTGATCAAGGTGACATTATTTTGGGTTCACCCTAGATGGAAACTCTAGGGTCCTTCATCCTAAATACATAGAAGAAGTTTTTAACATTTTCCTACAAGAAGGAAAAAAATAACACTACAGAACATTACGTTGAAATCAGATTCAGTAACACCAGAAGACATACAAGATATCTCAAAAGTATTTTTTCAAGAAAGTAAAAAAGCAATACAAAATATGCAAAGGGAAGTCGAAAAAATAACCATTGACAAAAATGAAGAAGTTTCTCAGCTTAAAGACCATAATGAAAAATTACTGATGCAAATTAAGAAGCTTAAGAAGGACAAGGAATCATTGGGAAACAAGGTACAACATCTTATCAAGAAGGAACCGTCAAAATTTTCAAATGTAGAAATTCAAGTTGAAGAAAAAGGAGCAAATATTGATCCAGTGAATATCACAACTCAAGAAGATAACAAGCCAGTTGAAGTAAAAACATATTTAGACGCTGCAATTCAGAGGATGAAAAATCGAAATGAAAATTATGTAACCAACTCAACAACATCAGCGTTTGATGTAAATCTGGAAATAGCCATGTGCATAATAAGGGAAAATCAAACCACAAGAACTCCTTATCGACATCTAAATCACAAGAGCAGACAACTCAATCAGTGTGCATATCTGTATCACTCAGAATAGAAACAATGAACTCATGTTCCGAAGACTACTAATGCTAGTGCAATTTAGTCTTGTGATAAAAATTCACATGCAGTATACAGTTCCACAAGATCCCACAGAAGATTAATTTAGGATGGTCAGATCCTTTCTCAATTTGACAATTTTGTTTAGCACTCAGAGGATCCTATCATCGAAGTTGACAATTCGAAGAATTTCAAAAGATGTGATAGATTACAAGGCAAAGAACCAAAAGACATGCCTTGTCAGCAATAAGCTTTGAGGACAAAGCTTTTTGAGAGGAAGGCAATGTTATGAATAACAAATATATAAAAATTATATAAATTATATAAATAATGAATAAACTAAACAATAATTATTTATAGAAGGGCCATGTCACTAGGGACATGACTGTTCATGAAGGGGCACCTGTCTAGGTATATAAGCAAGCCCTCATTTGTAAAATATATCATCTCACATCTCATATCAATTCTCTTATTCATTATTCGATATATATATTTCTTTTCCTTAGTGGATGTCTTCGTGTACCAAGTGTTCTGAAGATTATTGTGAAGTGCGAACTTTGTTCATTACATATCGCTCCTTTGAGAGGTCCTACCTCATCTCCTAGAGTCTTGACCTTAGGAATACATATTACCATTGCATATTTCAAACCCTAGGTCTTGATCTTCTCACATCAAGGTCTTTCTTGGAGAGCGTGTTAGCTTTTTTGACAAATTGATCCTTTGTTATGTCTCTCCTTGAATGGACTTTGTGGAATCACTTCACACCTAAATCATTGATCTATTCATCCCAAGTGATTCTTTTCCTACTAGGCCTCCTCTCATCGGTGAAAGTCTATAAAGGATAGGGGACTTTGACTGAGGTGACAATGGGTCATTGTCCCATTGTTGTCACTTAGTCTATTAGATGTCCCTTAGGCTTCCCTTCCATAGGGCCCTGCTAGATTGTGTGGTAACAAACCCCTTTCAAATATAAGCTACATATAATTATGGCTCCATGAATGATGTGCCATATTTTATCATAAAATATAAATTGAATCCTCGTACCATGTCCAACTGAAGTCACTTGTAATAGTTGTTTAACAAAGGTAGGTTGATGCCATGATGTTACCCCGTGCTTGTTGTATGGCACCCCTCAAATATCAGCTCAAATCAAGAAAATGGCTCCATAATACATTACCCCATCTATTGATTGGTTTGAAGGTTGACTTGTGATCTTCATAATTGTAGCATGAAGATATACCACACGGCAGTTGATTGGGTTCATATGTCACTAAAACTATGCCATATCGTATGGCATCCACAAATTTATGACCAAGGTGAACCATGGCTTCATGGAGTGGGCAACTACGGAAATTATGACCCACGGCTTCATGATAATACAAGGTTGCTCCATTTGCATGATGTTACATGCATAGAATACTCCAAGGACAGGCCAACGACTCATGAAATGTATTAATATACTATATGTGTCATGTTTCTTAGGTTTCAGCTAAAAATATATGCATGAAGTGATGGAGAAATGAAGTCATGTATAACTAGAAAAAATTGAAAATTTGTATCCAAAAATCTACCCTACATGATCCAAAAAATACACAATATCCATTGTCACACATGGCTAGAGAAAGCTATTCAATTTATGTACAAAAAAATCCAGCCCATGTGACTGCCCATGATTCCAAAAATCCTCAATGTTAGCATCATTCTCTTGATTGTCTGTCTTCATGTGGAGTTGCAGTAGAATATTCAATAAGCTCTTGCACACTAACGAATTCTTCTTGATCTAGCCTTCCGGAATCCATACCTTTCTCTAGCATACACAACCAAGAAAAACAATGCTTCACTTTTGCACTTTATCCAAGAGAGGCCTTGAGGGGTCCCTCTCATATGCAAATATCATATCATCCGCAAATTTCATCCCAAAATAATGCATCATTTAGCCCTTCTCTTTGATCCTTTGCAGTGTCATGTCCCTTCTCAAACACATTTATAACAGGGTGTTGCTACACAATTTTGCACAATTTTGGCTAAGGAAGAGATCCCATCATTTTCGACTTAGGGACTTAGGAGGCAATTCGACTTTATTTTTGCTAGTGGAATGTGGGGGCCACCCACATGGGAGTTCGAATTGGCCCATTCGAATAGGTTGGAGGGAAAGTCGAATAGGTGGATGGAGGGGCCCACATGAGACTAGGGAGGCCCAAGGAGTTATAGGGAGGGAGCAACTCTCATTTTGGATTCGTTCTTACACCTTGCAATCAAAATTACTTAACTGTTTACTCTGTTGTTTAACTGAGTCAACCCGTTGTTTAGCCACGAATCTCTCAAGTAGGAAATTCAACATCTACTTCGGGGGACCATTCGTGCCCGCCCTAAAGAGGCAGTTCCATAAGTATTTCAGGAGTTCCGGGAGTGTGTTACAACACTACCATTTAGCGACAATAGAGAGTGTGTATTTCTGACTAGCTAGAGAATACGCAAGGGGAGTTTGGAGATATCAGTGATCAAGCATTTGCCGAGAGAGTTAGAGGATTGGGAGAGCAGCAATGGGCCAGCCTTTCTTGCGAGTTTGGAGCTAGCAGAGCCAACATCCCAGCAGTCCGAATTACAGTTACCTGGGCCTGCGTAAAGAGCCATCACTATGGTCACGTGGGAGTTGGAGGAAGGAATTGTAGCATTGGAGCTGGCCGGGAGAAGTAGGAGATCACTTGGAGAGCCATTTGAGGAGAATTGTTGGAGTTGGGAGAGCAGAAATTGATAGGATCAATCACAGTAATAGAATTCGAAATTGGAGGAGGGCTGAGTTGTGAAGGGTCAATTTTTGAAGGTTGGAACCAAGGGAAACCCTTTCTGGGTTTTTCTGGGTTTCGGGCAAAGATCACACTTCTAAATTTATAGAATTTTCTAGGCAGATCTAAGGGGTCAAACAGGGGTCCCGACTCAGCCAGGAGTTAGAGGAGCTAAGGAGAATTTGAGCCAAAATTCCGAGGTCAATAGTTGGCCAATTCCTTTGTGGGTTTTTCTGGGTTTAGGCCAAGGAGCAAGGAGCTGAAATCTCATAATTTTATGAGCATGGGAAGCAGTGTTTCCAACTCTTCGAAGTCAGCAGACAGAGCAGTTTTCTGGAGCAATGTAGTTCAGTTTGGTGCAGCAGTTGTAGCAGCCTTTAGTTCAGCATTTTCTCACCTGGGTTTTGTCATGTTTGTCCATTGAAACAAGCCCAGGTGCACCATTCTATTTTACTATTGTATTTGCCCCTGAAGAAGTAATAAAATGGCTCAGCAGTTCTCTATTTCCAGTGTTTCCATGGGTGCTTAATGTATATTTCGTTTTTCTGATTGCTGGATTGTTTGCATGCTTTGTATATCACTTACATTCCTGTTTAGGAACATTACATACAGCAATCCAAAATTCTTGAAAAACTATGAGGAGATAACAAAATGAGAATATCTCATTGGGATTGTGTCCATCATACCATTCCCTTGCATGTATTTTCATAGAAAGTTCAAACATTTTCATAATTACATCTTCATGAACAAGATTAAATTTTTCAATAAAACCCATAAAAGAAGCAACAAAAGGTAGAAAATCATTGTGATCTCCATAGAATCTTAGAGCATGCTTCTTCCATAGTTCACAATGGAACTCATGTGGACATCCTTGAATGCATGAGAAATCTAAAGGAACAAGAAACTTTGCTTCCAATTTATTGCAAAATGGGGCCATGCCTCTTTACTTCAAATCTGAAAATTTTGAAATGTATATGATCATCATAACTCATATCAAATTTTGAAATGTGGAATTGCCAAGGTTCATGTTGGTGACATGAGAATGCCAGCCATCTAAGGAATGCTAAAGGCCTGGCCAAACACTCATAGGTCAGATCCTATGAAAGAAAATATCTCTCTAGGGGGCTTATGAATTACAGGTAAATTAGCTTCCCAGCATTGTGATCTTGTCTTGAGTGCTTGAGGAGCACTTATTGTGTTCTCTCACCATTTATCTCAAACTAGAAACTGTATAGATAGATGCAATTGAGCTCAAGCTCTCATGGTTATCCACTATTAGCATGCTCACGATTACTATCTTTAGCTGAACAAGCTATTGTGTTAGAACAAACAAGTGTCTCACTTGATTTTCTAACACCATCAAGTCAATGAACCTTATCAATCATATCAGCTTAATGTTAATCACCATTTAGCAATATAAATTCTGGACAAACTTTTGTCATACATTGATTTTCACTTCCAACTAAATAGTAATGGAGTAAGGTATATTCCTTTAAGGACTTACTACATAGCATAAGCAATATCTAGGATTGTACTATCTTTAGGACTCCAAGGAATTACCTCTTAGACCAAGATAACAATATCTTCCTTTAGGATTTACCAATTAGCATTACTAGGTTGTTGTTGGACTGGGACCTATGTCGCAGGAAACGTGGACCCTCCACATACCAGCCACATTTCAGTATGGAAATTCCAAAATGGGGCTGAAACGCATTTCAGGTGCTGTACACCAAGTTTTTCCATATGTACAACATGCTTCAACATCCTTGCAATGTGTATAGAGCCATATAGCACACTTATGTGACCTATTTTTGGCTTTGGATTAAACATTATTTTTTTTAGAGATTAGGTTTTAATAAAAGAAAAATTGGAGATCTCTAGAAGCCTCTAGAAATAAAAAAAATTCTTTTAAATCATGAATATATATTCTAAATCATAATGTTAAAACTTAAAATTGAAATGCTTTCTATCGCATTTCCATTTCCATGTATCATGCAACTTAGACTATAAGACCATGACTACCTTAAGCTATAGCAATGTGCACATTGTAATCATGGCTTCCTATTGCACCTTAGTAAACTTCATGGCACTCAACCCTATCGGAAATTTTAGGGATTTTAACATAGAAAAAGAGTTCACGGAACATATGTACAGGTCCCAGTATAAAGGAAGCCTAATGTACTACGTATTTTTACCACATAAAAGCACACCATGTATGAACACATTCAACAATGAAGCCCCTTGGGTATCGTTTGAAAACCTCAATCCCCAAACCTAAGCATTCTTTGATATATAAATCAATTGAGTAGACTTCTGATACTTGCATTGAATTATCAAAAAAAATGTAGCAAGGATTGGTCATATTTACTACAGTGATTCAAACTACTAGAAATTTTCCTCCTTAATGCTTTCATATTATAGTCCAGGTTAGTAGGAAATTAAAGAAAAAAGCTTTACAAAGGAAGTGAGAACGTAAGGAAATATCTTTGGGCATACTTCTTTTAGCCTGTTTAAAGTAGTTCTTGAACATAATAGAGAAAATCTATAGAGGGGAGCCCTCCTAACAAGGCTGACCAGTAGCAGGAATTTTAAAGTCACTCAAGAGGCTGATGAAGAGATTCAATGCACTGTTTAAAGGAGACAAGTTCCTTTCTCTCCATCACTGCATCCTAAGTCAGTTTTCTTCAACTTGCCTCAGCTTGGAATTTGCTTCTTGATGGGTTTGACATTGATTACATGGTCAAATTTAATGTTGGCAAAATATCAGTGACCCTATAAGCAATTCATCCCCCATAGGCTGCTTAAGAAACCACACCTGATGAAGGGATTCAATGCAATCTTTAAGGAGACTAATTCCTTTCTCTCCATCACTACATACTAAGTTAGTTTTTTTCAACTTGCATCAGCTTGGAATTTGCTTCTTGATGAGTTTGACATTGATTGCATGGGCAAATTTTATGTTGGCAAAATATCAGTGACTCTATAAGCAATTCATCCTTCCTTAAGTATAAAGTTGTTAGCTTTTGTAGGAATAACCTCCAGAAACTTGGAAAAAATCTGAGTTGAGGGGGCTGTGGCCCAAAGCAACAACAAAACAATAGACACCCTCAAGTTGTGGACCGTGGTTACTATTTTGCTTTCTTATCAATTTCTGAATACTCTTAATACTGTGATGAGCAGTAAAACCATTTAGGACTTGAGTGTATATGTAAGCTGGTGTGTATGATCATCAGGTGTTTCTTGGACCTATCAAAATTTTCTTCTGCCAATACCTGCTAATACTTTGATAAATACATGGACAAGCCATAGCCAAAGGGCTTAGCTCAACTGGTTGTCACCAATGTTGATGGACATTTGGCTAGTTCCATGCCATTAGATGCCCAGTTTGAATCCCCCAGGTGAGTTGCACTGGTCCGCGCCAATGGATTTACTAGGGATGCCATCCGCAGATGCACAGAAGCATTCCTTGGGTTTCCAGCAAGGTTTTCCTTGGGAAAAATGTGAGTCAAGGTATAAGTTTTGCAGATTGGGTTTGCAATATGATGTTAACCATATAATTTAATACTAGACTTTGTTTATTTATCCATTGATCATTCATCGTAATTTATGTTTGGTTTTATGAATTTTCTTTATCGTCTCCCGCATTGGATCATTTTTATTTTATTAATGCAAGTATTATCTATACTTTAATGACTTCATTTTCATTTCTCCTTTTCTCAAGGTATAAGTTTTCCAGATTGGGTTTGCAATATGATGTTAACCATATAATTTAATACTAGACTTTGTTTATTTATCCATTGATCATTCATCGTAATTTATGTTTGGTTTTATGAATTTTCTTTATTGTCTCCCGCATTGGATCATTTTTATTTTATTAATGCAAGTATTATCTATACTTTAATGACTTCATTTTCATTTCTCCTTTTATATTATTATTAAGGCATAATTTTAGTTTATTTTATGAACTAGAAAGTTAGAAACCAACAGAAATTTGTGATGTCAATATCTAAAATTAGATGAAATATTTACACCTGTTTTCATATTTATAGTTTTCCTTTTGCTAATTGGGAGCTGCAGGTTCAAGGTAAATTATATTTGAGTGTCAAGCCTGCGGAAGAAGCTCCAGAATGGAGGAGGACAAAGGGATTAAAAGCTGCACTTCCTCTCCAGATTTTATTTGCAACAATAGATGTAATTCACTCAACTTGCCCTTATAGCAAAATATTTTAAAGAGTTTTAACATGTAAAAGAAATTTGGCATACAATTGAAATAAATCAGATGGTGAATGCAAGACATGCAAGTTGCATGGTCTCCGGGGACAGATATACATAGTAAGTCAACCAGTTTGATAATTTGAAATGGGTGTATTAATTCACTGAGGTATTAATGAAATTGCAACTGAATTTATACCTTGTCAAACACGTTTTAGTTTAGTTTGTAAGCACCATCAACTCATTTTAGATGGTCAATCCTTTGAAAAATCTTTCTGTCCCACTGATTATGTGAATTTCTCTACTTTTCCAATGGCTTTAAATTCTAAACTTAAACTCAGAATTTTAAGATTTTATATATCGATTTGAAATGGTGCATCAGGAAGGTTATCCTTCAGTAAATCTAGGGAAGTGATTTTGTAAATATGGAAGGCTGCAAACAAAATGATATTTAAAGATAGCCCATCCTTTGGAAGTTTAAACTTTAGTTGACCATCAAGCACATAGTTCCAGTTACATGTGCTTGTAATGCTAGATTTCCCTAATCATAATTGGAATTCTTAAGAATCAGTGTAAATGACAGACCTTTTAAGATGATAAGTTTTAAACCTGCCCAAACTATGAGCTGGAATTTTCAGGCAATGACTAAAGATGATGTCTCAGATTGGAGAAAAGAAACAGGTTTATAAGGGATTGCTGAAGTGTTAAGTTTAGGTGCACTTTCATACAATCAGCATGACATGAATTGTAGTGTCATTCTTAACTGGACAAATACTTGGCAATAATTTTACGCTTTTTCATTGCCTTGGACTCCAGATCTATTGAAATGGGTAGATATATCAAATGGATTTCCAAACAAGACCTTATGAAATGTTTGAAGATAAAATAATTTCCCCACATCAATTTTTATATATCTTAAATGCAGTAATGTATGTATCAAAAGAGTGAAAAATCGGAAACCCGATTCCTATTGCAGCAATTGGAAATAATTCTCCTAATTGTTAAATTAATTCTTGACAATTTATTTACTGTTTGCTACAACAAATACTGAATTAATCACAGTGCAACCTACACAAATAAACTGCGGAAGAAATAAACACTGGAAGAAATACTAGCACACACACATAAATTTACACAGTTATTTTTGGACCAATGTCCCCGGGAAAACCTAACGTGGGAAACCGGTGCAGCATTGTGAAATAATCTGAGTACAACTGGATACTGAAACTGACAATCCTACAGAGAAATACTAGCAAGAAAAATCTAGTGAGGACAAATTCCTCACTCCACTGGCAAATCCAGGCACTGACCTTAGCTCAAATTGAGTCGTCCAAACTGCCTCTACACAATCACTGCGTCACCCTAGCGCAGTTGCTATTGCACTCAGCTCTGAACAACTTCTTCTCAAGACGTTTGATCAACTGTTGTCTGTGAAAACATATCTCCTAGCCTCTGGAACTTCTGTCCAACTTCTGGTACTGAAATTCTACTTCTCCCCAACAATTTGACTTTGCCTCTAGAGGCTACTGCGCTTCTCTGCATCAGCCTCACTATGGCTTCTCTGCCTCTCTACAAATGTACTCACCGGAACTAGAATGCTTCCTCTGACTTCACTGTCCCTGCCCCTCTCTCAATGCTTCGATTTCTCTGGCTCTCTCTCCAGCGACTGAATGTTGCTACTCAGGATATCGATATGCTCATGAAATTGAACTGCACAAGTGATTTCTCCAAGCCCCATCGACTTCTTCTTATAATCCTCTATTACTTCAACAACCAAGATTAGATCTTAATCGATTGCTAGGATTAACTTGAAGTCGATCCAAGCGAGTTTCCAAAACATTCACACCATAACTTAATTAATTTTGATTAATTAGTCATATTCCCTAAGTTTAGACTTAGGAAATATTTTAAAAATTGACTAATAATCTAATTAAGTCATTTCTAGGCGGAATTTCCAGAAACGATTTCTGGGTTTTGGAGATCTTATGCATTGTAGCATCTCCACAAAATTTCAAGGTTAGAACACATCTGATGCTACAAAAACTAACACTCCCTCTTAGCGAGAAATGTGTTCTAGAGTTGTTGCCTTCTGTAGCAACCCCTTGTCTCTGCGTCATCTCCTATCACGCTGCTGATGTCTGGCTACAGCTGCACACCAACCACTACGTAACTCTGATATGTGTTGCATCTGTGTTGATGCTGACTCTACTAAATTGTTGCCAACACTACATCTTCACTGCAACTTCTTCTCCATCTATTGTTGCTGCAACTGCAACAACTGCAATTGAGTAGCATCCTAAATACTAAATCAACTGTGATCAGTATAATGCATTTGTCACCCAAGTCTCTAACTGTTGCTAGTATTTGTGTTGTCACCAAGGCATCTGCACTATTGTCAACTCTGCACTACGCTCCCCAGCATCTGACTGCAACTAGACTCTGCATCTGTCACTATGGCATCTGACTGCATCTACTATCACTGATCCATCCTGATACAAAAATAATGTGTGCCCCCGTAGCAAGGTATTGATTCAAGAGGTGGATCTCCTCAAGAATCTTGCCCATCTGTAGTACTCTAGGGCTACAATACCAGGTTACCCTACTTGACTCCTGGGGGTATGTCAGCAAACATGGCGAAGTCTTCCTCCAGCCTAGAGGAAAGCCTATCGATCTCTGTTGATGCTGCCTTCTTCTCCTCCTTGTCCTTCTTACTGAGAGGACACTAGGTATTGTAGTGACCAAGCGCACCACATTTGAAGCACTTGACCTTTGACAGGTCCTTCTTCTTCTTTCGCTTCTCCCCTTACCCCTGACTAGGACCCTTTGATGTGAGGACCACATTCTCCTCTTCCTTCACCTTCTTTGATCTACTGCTGCTGCCACTAAAGGAGTTCGTCAGTAGGTCCATCTCAACTCCTCCTGCTACAAATCGGCCCACATCCTGTCCCACCTTGGCAAGGTTTCTCTGCCTAAGATACTTTGGACAAATACCTACTACTCCTCTAAGACATTATTTAGTGCCAATCGCACTAGCTCTATGGGTTGAGGCACTGCCCCAACAGCTGACAACTGATCTTGGATTTCCTGAATCCTGGTGAGGAAAGGGTCTATGTGTTCCCCTTTCTGCATTGTGGTGCATCTCAACTTCTCTTCTAAGTACATCTTCCATTGCTCGGAAGTGCCCTGGTACAACGTGGAAAGTGTTTCCCACATCTCTTTGGTCATTCCCTTGGCCTCTATTAATGATACAATAGATCTCGGACACCATCAAAGGATCAATCTCTTCGCCCTCACCATCTCCTTTATGTACTCCTTCAGCTACCACTGCATATGAATGGTTTCAGGCCATATTCATCCAGAAGAAAGGACAGCCTTGCCTTCTAGATGACATAGTTGGAAGCACCATCCAACATGTCCTAATCTCGAAGTTCAGCAGTGGCCATCTCAAACAATGTCAAAAATCTCCTCCTCCCTTATGCTCAGTTGTTGTTAGGCTATCTGCACTCCCTTTTGGAGTGAGAAAAATTGCTTGCAATCACTGTTGATCTGCAAGGGAATTCAAACTTCTTGAGACTAGAAGCTCCCTGAGGAAAATTTTCCCTCAGTGTGTGCTCTTCTTCCTCTCGACGCTAGTTCTTCTCTAGCAAACTGCTGAAAACTTTTGCATCCAACTAGAGATCTGCTCCACGAAAAATACTGGTTGCTACCTCTGCCTCTGGAAACCCTTGATCTGGAGAGATCGAAATTTTCTATCCCCCTCTCAGAAAAAATCGATTCTCCTCAAGAATTCAACCTCTTGGGCAAGGTGACTGCGTTACCTTTGGGGTTTCGACCCACTACCCCTCAATGAATAGCGAAAATCCCTCTTCCTTCGATATTGAGCTCTCCGACTGATCAATTGTTCTCCGATACCATGTGAAAAATCGGAAACCCGATTCCTATTGCAATAACTAGAAATAATTCTCCTAATTGTTAAATTAATTCTTAACAATTTATTTACTGTTTGGTTCTACAAATATTGAATTAATCACACTGCAACCTACACAAATAAACTGCGGAAGAAATAAACATTGGAAGAAATACTAGCACACACACATAAATTTACACAGTTATTTTTGGATCAATGTCCCCGAAAAAACCCAACTTGGGAAAACTAGTGCAGGAGTTGAGGGTTTTATTATTATGCAGCAGTGAAATAATCTGAGTACAATTGGATGCCAAAACTGACAATCCTATAGAGAAATACTGGCAAGAAAAATATAGTGAAGAGAAGTTCCTCACTCCACCAGCAAATCGGGCACTGACCTTAGCTCAAATTGAGCCATCCAAACTGCCTCTATGCAGTCATTGCGTCACCCTAGTGCAATTGCTACTGCACTCAACTCGGAACAGCTTCTCCTCAAGCCATCTGATCATTTGTTGTCTAGGAAAACGTCTCTCCTCGCCTCTGGAATTATACCCAGCTTCTGGCACCGAAACTCTGCTTTTGCCCATCAATTCGACTTTGCCTCTAGAGGCTACTATGCTACTATGCGTCAACCTCACTGTGGCTTCTCTGCCTCTTTGCAAATGCACTCACTAGAATTGGAATCCTTCCTCCGGCTTCATTGTCCCTGCCCCTCTCTCACTGCTTCAATTTCTCTGTCTTTCTCTCTAGTAACTGAATATTGTTACTCAGGAAATCGATCTGCTCATGAAATCGAACTGCACAAGTGATTTCTCCAAGCCCCATCGACTTCTAGGATTGACTTGAAGTCGATCCAAGTGAGTTTCTAAAACATTCACACCATAACTTAATTAATTCTGATTAATTAGTCATATTCCCTAAGTTTAGACTTAGGAAATATTTAAAAAGCTAACTAATAATCTAATTAAGTCATTTCTAGGGAATTTCCATAATCGATCTCTGGGATTGGAGATCTTCCGCATTCTAGCCTCCACAAAATTTCAAGGCTAGAACACATTTGATGCCACAAAAACTAACAAAGAGAACACATATGCACTTCCACACATATAGTATTGATTGTTTGCATACAGCATGTGGCTTTTCAGCACAAATTAGAAGTACACTTTGTGTTAAAAAAGAGCATCGCCATTTCTGCAACTTTATTTGGGTGTTACATTGCATAACGTCACTAGGGAAATTTTCCCCTTAGGGTTATCAAGAGCATAAGGGTATATTGCACCAATAATACATGACCCCTTGATTCAATTCGACACAAAAAAGTGCATAATAATAAACAGGTAATTCATTTTTTAGCAATTCCAACTATACACAACAATTTACAACTTCCAAAATTCACTTCCTAGAACTGTTACGGTGCCCAGAATTAAGAACAATAATATTCCTTTCACAGGTATCTACAGTACTAGTTAACAACTACCAACTTACAACTTCCTTTCTGCTACTGTTCTATGTGCCCACTTGACTTAGCTTCCCCGCTGCCTGCTCTGATCAAGGCTATTTCGTTGTCTATTGCCTTGGATGTGCCTACGATGGGAGCCACCAACTACCACAGATGAGACTTGCAATCTCTGGCTAGATTCATGTTGTCAAAGTGTATCAAATTTGGTCCTTATATCAAGAACAAGAACAAAAAATTACTGCCACAAATTAGATCCCAAAGAGAGCTCACTGCCAAAATTTACTCCTTCGCAACCTAGTTCAGATGGGCCACATACCCTGGGTGTCTATTCCAACAGTTGTTTTCTACAGGAATGCACAAATCACCCAAATGAGGGTATCGTGCAATGTTGCACGAAGCGAGGATGTTTCTTGGAAGCGAAGCATTGGAAGCATCACTTTCCAAAAATCCTCAAATGCAAAGCATCCCAGAAATATATATATATATTAAAAAAAAAATTCTAGATTGCCAAATTAGTTGCCGAATATATCAAAGCATGCATATTATACACAAATCAAGATAGAAATGGCATCCATAGTACATTAATGATTAATTATTCGAGCATCAACCATCTAGAATCTAGATTCCTCTCCTCTTGTGTAGCCTTTGCCTCTACTCCAATTCTCTAGGGATATTAGCCAACATTGCCCAATTTTGATCAAACTGAATAATCCAAGCCTTATAATATGGTAGAAAAGACTTAACATGCATGATCAATGATTTTGACTTGAGTGAATGGTACATTTTTGTTGAGGCCAGGACAAAGGAGTTCAACAATCAACACCACCAATGTGAAAGTTTCCAACTATTGCAACAACTGCAAATTATTTTTCTAAGTGTAAATTAATTAACAATTTATTTTCCCACACAAACAACAAATAATTCACAACTGCAATTTTCACCAAATTAAATTTTGCGAAAGATAAACTGGAATCTGAGAAAATACTGGCACACACACAATACATTTGACACAGTTTTTTTTGGACTAAAGTCCCCGAAAAAACCCAACTTGGAAAAATCAGTGCAGCAGCTGAGGGTTTTTATTACTAAGCAACAGCAAAATAATTTGAGTACAATCTGGATGCCGAAAACTAACAATCCTGCAGAGAAAATATTAGCAAAAATCTAGTGAGGAATTTTCCTCATCCCACAGGCAATTCGACACTAAAGACTGGCCTCTTAAACTCTTCCACGAATTGCCCCATGTCACCCTTTGCATAGCCTCTATGCAATCACAAATTCGTGTTCCATGAATGTCACACTGAGCTACCTCTTCAACCTACTACTGACTCTGGAAAGGTTTCTCTCAACCTCTGCGAAATTTTCCTGCCTCTGCAACTTTGAAACATCCTTCCAAATCTGCAAATCGAATTGCCTCTTAGAGGCTTCTGTGCATCCCTTCTGCAACCTCTCTGTGGCTATCTCTGCCTCTCTGCAATGTACTCTCGGAAACTAGAAATCTTCCTCCGAATTCACTGCCTCTGCCCCTCTCTGTCTCTGCTTCCCTTCTTTGGCTCGAACTCTTCCAACAACTGTTGCTTCTCTCTGGAAAATTGAACTACCCAAGGAAATCGATCTCAAGTGTATCAAGTGTGTTTTCTCCATCTACCCATTGACCTCCTCTTATATTCTCCAATTGAGACTCCAATGGCCAAGATTAAAACATAATCAATGGCTGAGATAATTTATGGATCGATCCGTGTGAGTCTCTAGATGATTCACACCTTTCTCAATTAATACTGATTAATTAACCACTTTTCTTATGTTTAAACTTAGGAAATATTTAAAAATAGGTTAATAATCTAATTGAGATACTTCTAGGTGGAATTTCCAGAAACGATTCTTAGGTTATGGAGAACTCTTGTGTTTTAACCTCTCCACAAAGTTTTGAAACTAGAACACCTTCGATGCTACAAAAATTAACACTCCCTCTTAGCGAGGAAGGTGTTCTAGTGTTGCACCACTGCTACAACACCCTGTCTCTGTGTCACCCTTTGTCACGCTACTGATGTCTAGCCACTGAGATTGCCTGCCACTGCCCACCAACTACTGCGCTACTCTAATGTTGCATTTGTGCTACCGCTGACACTGTTATATTGCTGCCAACTTTGCATCTGCACTGCAACTGAGAAGCATCCAAAATATTGAATCAACTGCATCTTTGTGCAGCATCTGTGTCTTGAGCATCTAACTGCTACCAGCCTTTGCACTGCCCCACTAAGGAATTTGTGTTGTTGTTGACTCTGCCACTGACCCTCCTGCTCTATTGTCAACACTGCATTGCGCTCCTCAGCACCTATCTACAACTAGTCTGCAACTGTCACTTGGGAATTTGACTGCATCAACTTACACTAATCCATCTTGCTACTGAATATTGTGGGTCCCTGTAGCAATGTAATGATCCATGAGGAAGACACCTCAATGGACCCTACCTATTCCTCTGCAACTCTGGGACTATAACTCCTGATCACCCCACCTCACTCCTGGAGGTATAGTTGCAAACATGGCGAAATTTTCCTCTAGTCTAGAGGACAACTTGTCTATCTTTGCAGACATTTCCGCCTAGTCCTACTTCTCTTGCTTGTCCTTCTTCCTGAAAGACATTCCATACTGTAGTGGCCAAACTCGTCACACACGAAGCACTTGACCTTAGATAGGTCCTTTTTCTTCTTCTTCTCCCCTTGTCCCTGATTGGGACCCTTTGATGCTAGGGTCACATTCTCCTCTTCCTTCTCACCCTCCGTGCCCTTACTGTTGCTTCCACTTATCGTGTTCTTTATTAGAGCTCGCCTCATCTCCTTCTGCGATAGGTCTGACCACATCCTGTCCCATCTAGGCAATGTGTCTCGGCCCAAGATACTTTGGACAAAGACCCGCCACTCCTCGAAGACACTATTTAGTGCCAAACGTACAAGCTCTGATGGTTGAGGCACCTCCCCTACAAGAACATCTTCTATTGCTTGGAAGAATTCTGATATATCTGGTTGAGAGCGTCCCACATTTCCATAGCAATATTCTTGCCAAGTACGTGTCAGACTATATGGTTTGGGACTCCATCCAGGATCAACCACTTGGCATTCGCCATTTCTTTCCTGTATTCCTTCAGCTGATCTGCATGCTGAGGAAATTCCACCACATTATCTACAGAGGCTTTCAAGTCATCTTCATCCTTCAAGAAGGACATCCTAGCCTTCCAGATGACAAAGTTCAAGGCTCCCTCCAACTTATCCTAATCTCTAAGCCCAGTTGTGGCCATCTTTGAATCTGGTCGAAACTTTCCCTCTTTCTCCTTACTCAATTGTTAAATCTACTACACGCACTCCCTTCTAGAGTGAGAATCGAATTTCTAAAACTTAAAACCCCCTGAGAGAAATTTTCTCTATGTGCATTTCTCTTCCACCCGACGCTGATTTTGCTACTGCAAAATCCTTCTACGCCCAAACAAGGAATCTGCACAATGAAAATCACTAAGTTGTTGCTCCCTCTACCTGTTGGAATCACTCAACTAGAAAGCCGAATTTTTATGCCAACTTGCACTGAAAAATCGAACTTCCCTAAACAACTCACACCGCCTAGCTTAGGCTCTATGCAGCCTCCAGAGATTCGTCCAACTGCTCCCTCTGAACAACAAATTTGTGCTTCTGCTTTTGAGCCTTCCCATCTTATCAAAATCTGTTAAAATTAGCGACTAGGGTCAAATTCCACCTTGGGACAGCTCATATGATGGAGATGATTATTGCATTGGATTCCTCTTTTCGAGAGGTCCAAGTTTGATATAAAGATCATCTCATTCGGACAAGCAGAAATGTGATTTTGAATTTATTCTCTCACATGTACAAATTGTTAAGGTCAGCCTTATCTTAATGTAGGCTCAAGAAGTTCAATTGATGTGTCTCTTCACCCACATCAAAAATTAGAAGAGACCTCTCTCCTCATTTGGTCATCACTCATTTCATCATTCTTCTCTCTCCACAACAGATTGGTTCATACAGCTTGGGAATCTTCTCTCTCTCTCTCACACGTGCGGCTAGGAGGACTGTTTTTTGGGGCTGAAACAGGACGAAAATTTCAAATTGTTGACCTGCGTTGACCATTGTCGTTTTGACCAAGTTTGACTGCATTTTCTGGGGCACAATTTCGCTCTCTCGAGGCCATATTAATTGGCACAGAAATCCAGGTGTTTGGGACTGTTTGACCAATGCTCACTTCAGGGTTATTTGACTATAGGGCTGACTGTTGTTTGACTGAATTTGACCAGCATTTGTGGCATTGTTTTGGGTTGACTTTGACTCTTGATGAAGGGCAAATTAATATGCCTTTGACCGAGCTTCAAAGGAGATGACTTGTTGTTGATTTGACTAGCATTGACTTTCTGGTTAGGGTTGAAGTTTGACTGCAGTTGATTGTAGAATTTGACAAGGCTGATTTGACTTTGTATTGGCCTAATCTATTTGACTTTTGTACTCTTTCTCTCTGTTGAACTATTGAATAATAATAAGAAGATTTGATCAAAGGGTTTTCCCCGCATTGGGGTTTTTCCCTGGTATTCACCAAATCTGGTGTCCTCTTGTCTTGTCTTGTCTTTTGCATATGTTTTTATGTTGTATCTTCATAATGACATGATCTTTGTAAATGATGTAATAAAGAGAATAAATTATTTTTGTATATCTTGCTACATGGGTTTCATGAGCAAGAAGTGTCATTAGGTCAAAGACTTCTTCTTGATGTCTTTAGGATTTTATTATATGTCAAAGAGTCATGTCATATGTAAAGAAGCTCTTCATGAGCCTATGGAAATGTATACAAGTGTGTAGCAGCCCTCCAAGACCAAGGTCAATCCTCCATTAGCAAACACAAGAAGTCTGCAAGCAAAATGAATCAGAGATCATCATTGTCGACTTCGAATATTGAATTAAATATGTTTAAATGACATGTCGGCTCAAATGAAAGACATGCCGGTTCACAAGTTCACGTCGGCTCAACATAGGAGCACAAACAACTATAAATACCTGTCTAGGGTATCCGCAAATGTCATGCTAAGATCTCGCAATTCTTCTCTGAGATTTCGATGGGTATAGGGTGCAGGAAGGCGTGGAACAGGCCTCGGATGGGTTACAGGTCTAATACTGCGTACGGGTACAAGCAGAAGCAACCTCAGACAAGATGTCACCACAGGCAGACAAGGATTCGGATGGACAGTAAGCCGCAGTCTTGATGACAGTGAAGTCTTGTCTGTAGTCTCGATGAAAGGCAATGATCTCAGTGTCACAAACTCAGTGGACCTATCTATATAATATATATACTCGACATACCTGTGGAAGAAGAAATAGAGTCTCGACATATATATACTATCTCAATTACTGTCTCAACATACTGTCTCGGCATACCCATGTTGATGAAATGAGTTTCGATGATAACAGTGAGTCTTCGCATACCTGAGAAAGGAGACATACAGTCTCAATGGATAACACAGTATTCGTATCTGCCTCCCAATGATCTCAATATGAATATGTATCTCAGATGCAGCCACAATGACAAGGATCATAAGCAGTAATAACATGATTATTACAGTCTCAGCATAATGGAAGAAGCAGTGATCACCAAGTCAAGGAGGGTCAGTCTCGGCAAGGATAAGTGACAAGGATCATGATTTCACTTTGATCTCAACCTACAGTGCAGTGCAGTCATGATCTTCATGATCGCAAAGAAGGTGCAGAGATTATCTCAGTTATAATCTGAAGGAGCAGTCATGGTGTAGCAATGATATTCTCAATGATATTGCAACAGTAATGAAGTTCTTGGTGATGTAGTAGTGCTGATCTCAGAGGTGCGGCAAAAATGATGATCCCAGAAATGACGAAGAAGAGGATTGATGTCTTGGTCTTGGAGAGGCAGAATGTGTCAAGGGTCATGGTCTTGGTATTTGTCAATTGGAATCTCTATAAGAAGAATTTTGTGTGGGTTTTCCTCTCCAAGAGGGAGAGGTTTTAGCCCTGGCAGAGAGCCTAATATCTTGTGTTCTTGTCTCTTTGTTTTTGGTAGTAGTTTGATGAAGTAATCACTCACACTAATAATGGAAAGAAGATCATGCTAAGATAAATTGTAAAAACACTTCACAAATTGTTATCATGTCAAGAAGAGTCACCCTAATTTATGTTTCCCCTAGATTCTTCAACATGGTATCAGAGGAGGAAGGTTCAGTGGCCAAAGAAAGGGCAGAAAAGAGACATGCAAGATCTACATTAAAGAATCATCTTGATCAAACCCTAGATCAAAAGATCAGCCTACAACAGCAGTGTATAATAACAAGGGTTACTGTCTATGCAATCAAGAAGAATAGTCTACATCCGCAAGAGATTTTGTCTCAAGTAATCATCATCTAAATAAGGCAGCTCGGAGGATCTCAAATCATCTTGGAACCCTAGGAAGCAGTTTACAACAACAGTCATCTACAGCAAGGGTTTTGGAGATTGACATTCTGAAGATGAAGCATTCAGAACTCTGGTCCGTGGCAACAGTTCTGATGCCTCTCACAATTTCGGTCAATGACATGTTAAAGATTTATCTTCTCAAATCATTAGTGCTGCATATTACAAGCAACTCAATCATAAGGAGGCTTGAAGACAATCTTCCTGTCATTACAGCAAGGATCTTATTAGAAGAAAGCATCAATGAATCTGCCTCAACAACAGCCAACATGATCAAGGTGAAGATTTCAGCTTCACATCTGAAGTATCTTTTCATTCTATAATCAAGTTTGGTTCTATGACTTCATGAATGCAAGAACTTCCATAGATAAATTAATCATCAAAGGTCCTTGCATAGAATAAGAATGATTGACAGAATCCTTATGGAGAAGAGAATTCAGTGAACAGATCTCCTTTGAAATCATGAGAAGGAACTCTTAAAAGTCCTCTCATCTCTATGTAGCAAGAAAGGAGACAGATAAGAAATATATGAAATTCTAGAAGATATACTCTCTAAAATGCAGTAAAGAAGGTGTCAAATAATGAAGAAATATCTTCATGAGATCTCAATTGGAGATCTGAAAAAGATTATAAGAAGATAATCAGCTACGTTCTTAATAAGCAAGATGTTAAGTGTCCTTGGGACATGAAAATTTCCTCATACAACAACTTGTGGTATCTATGCAAGATGGAAGGAGGACAAGTTATAGACAAAAGTATTGAAGGTTAAAAAGATTTAAACATGTGCAGAAAGACAATGGAAGTTATTGTTGAATTTAGGCTTTTGTGATCCATAACAAGTTTATGAGAGGGGTTTCGACGTAAATCACATCATCAATCATTTGTCGACGCGTTTTGAACCAACAAGTGTGGTTCATCGTCAGGACAAGTTGAAGAACCAGATCATGGCTACATGTTAAATAGAGAAAGAATATCATCCAACTGCTATATTTGACTAGGAAACGGCTATAATAGACTATGAAACGGCTATATTTGACTGGACTGGACCAAGGGATAGGGACAACGGCTATATTTGACTGGAATGGACCAAGGGATAGGGAAAGGGAAAAAAAAGTTTCATTAATTCATAAGTTAGTTATGTTATATTTATTACCATAATTGACTAATAGTAATTTATTGTATTTAATTACTAATTATATAAAAAGTTATAATAGAATATAAAAATTAATAAAGGTTTATTAAAAGAAAAAACTAATTTAGTTCGTTAATTGATGTAACCATTTTCTCCTAATTACAACCCCTGGAGAAAGAATATATTAGTTACTAATAGATAATATTAATCTTAATATTACTGTTTAAATTAATATTTTAATTAACTTTATTTATATTATATTAAGGCGTAAATAATAATATTATAATTTTAATAGATATGAAATAATAAAATTAAATAAAAGTTTATTAAGAGTATAACTAATATAGTTAGCTAAATAATAGAAAATCTAACAATTTAGAATCACTAGGAAAATAGATTCAAATTATTGAAAAATTATATAGTTGTTTCTGGTTGGCTCAAAATTAACTTTATCTAATTATATGACACGGGATAAATTAGTTCCCAAACTTTGAACTACCTACATTTTTGTTTTGGTGAAAAGATTTTATTTATTTATACATTATGTTAATTAAAAGGATTTTTATTACTTATTCAAACCGAACCATTCTATACTTATTTTTAATCTAGAAGAGAACTAGAAAAATTAAAATAAATTACTAAAAATCGACGAGAAATCGAAGAGCAGAGAAGAAATAAAAAAGAAAAACAAACGATCCAGAAGACGAGGAAGAAAAAACAGAGAAGATCTCACTAAAAGGACAACACAAGGGGTGGGGACGGGGGGATGGGGTTTATGACGAAAGCGCAGGGATCCAGCAGCTACTAATTTTCCAGTCATCATCCTTATTGAGATTGCTCGGCCTTTTTTCAATTTCTATGGCCTCAGAAGTTCACAAGACAGATTAGTACTATGGAAAGATTATGGAAAAGAGTTCATATCGCCGGAAGGATGGAGGAAGTTGAAGAAAAGGACCAAGGAAAGAGGGAGCACCAGACCTCTACTATGAGTGAGATGGTGTCCCTCACAAAAGGATCCTATCATAGACTCCAAAATCCTTTGCAGATATGACCATGATAATAAGATGCATTATGGCATCATGGAAGCATGAGAAACAAGAGCTCGTGATATCGCTATGAGAAACATGAAGGACATAGCTCTTGGAAATCTCATTGGACATTAAAGGAAAGGAACAAGTCATCTAGGTCAAAGGAAACACTTCCCAGATGGGGATATGCAAGATCTTGTAGATTCTCTGATAGAAACCTCAACGGAGGATCCCCTAGTCTGGGAAGGCAGCAAGTGTTTCATTAGGAAATCCAACTTATGGAATTCATGAGATGACATAAGAAATGAAACAGATCAAGGGATTGAAGATCTTTTCAATCAAGGAAGCTGTTGGAAGAAGCAAAGGTAAATTGAGGTATGTATGCTTGTATTCATTTAATATTGTAATGTCATGTCATATGGTTGCAGGTAACATGGATCAAGCATTATCAAAAGGAAAAAGATCTCCTCTGAAAGGATGCAGAAAGGCATAAGTCTCACTAGATGAAATCAACATAATATGTCCTCATATGAAGTATGAAGTAGTTGACTACAATTGAAAAATTTTGATTGAAAGCTACTAGGAATGGAAGGTGTGAGGATGGAAGAGATCGTAAAATATGCAACTATGATGAAGGTTATCAACGTCCAAAGGATCAGGAAGATTTGACCAGGAAGTCTCCCAAAAAGATGTGAAGACTCTGATAGAAGTCTGAAAATATGAAGACTCTTGATAGCATATCATTGGGAGATGTGTCAACATGTATAGCAGGGTGTTGATACCTACAAGAAGATGTCACTGGAAAAGTCCATCATCAAAAAGGTAATATGTGATTTGTTTTTGTTTTCTAACCTCTTGGAGAAAGTCTGGGTATGTGTGCAGGGCCAAGGTAAGGAGAGTTGTGAAGGATGTCACAACTATGTACCTTGTGAATCACCGTTGAAGAAAGGTGAAGATAGATGGCCCGATGAAGGAAGCCCCAGATGTAAAGCCAAGGAGGATACTTTCCAAGAAAGAAGAAATGACATGACAGAGGAAAGTGATGGATGGTTGAACCCTACATTGATGACATCGAAGTCTTGGATCATCAGTCAACTAGAAGACCCTATAAAGCACTGATGATAGAGTCCTTAGGTAAGAGGGAGCTCTGTGAGGTTCCTATGAGTAAAGGAACTCGAGTAAGTTTTTGAGTGAAGAGAAACTCGGAACTCATCCGTGGTTGAGAGGGAGAGTTAGACATGACATTCTTATCTTCAGTTTGGAAGAAAGAATGGAGGATTGTGCAATCATCTGGCATCTGACATTCTTTGAGGATGTAGTAGGGCATCCAAGACAAGAGTGGGCAGGAGGACAAATATTCTTGAGGGCTGGAAACGCAATATGAGAATAATCCTAGTAAGGCATACTCAAAGAACACACGGGTGGGTATGATCCTAAGAGAGACAATGATGATGCATGTCTGTTAGTCATTGGTCTTGCCAACATTGTATGCTTTGATCTAAGTGAGAGATAGAGTTGTTAGTCAAGGCCTTGCTATATGAAACAATGTTGGTTGAAATGATGCTATAACAGATGGATTGCAAATCTGATTCTTCTTATGAGAAATTCTTCAGATTGAGAATGACCAAGTACCATTATGATTACCTCCCTCGTTAAGAGGGAGTGTTGAAGAAAGTGTAACTAGGTTCAGTCTTCATAATGACATGATCTTTGTAAATTATGTAATAAAGAGAATAAATTATTTTTGTATATCTTGCTACATGGGTTTCATGAGCAAGAAGTGTCATTAGGTCAAAGACTTCTTCTTGATTGTTGATTTGGGGTAGCATCAGATGTTTTCTAGCCACGAAAATTGGTGGAGAGGCTAAAGCACATGAGATCTCCAAGACCCAAAAATGGTTTGGGCAGAATCTAACCGGTTTGGGAGATATTAAAATAATTAATATTTTTAATGGAGTTTCTAAGTCTAAACTTAGGAAAGGTAAAATATTAATGGGTATTAATATAAAACTGAGTTAGAATGGTCCAAAAGTCATGGATCAAGGCAAATCTAATCTTAGCCATTAATTAGAGATTTAATCTTGGTCGTTGATGGACCAACGAGAAAAGTATAAGAGGAGGCTTGAGGGTCAGTTAGAGAACACACCAAGAGAGATCAAGAACTCAATTTTCTGGGGCAGGGCTTGCTGAGGAAATTGAGTGAGTCATCAGAGTTATAGCTGAGAGGCAGTGAATACATAGCAGAGAGGTGGAGTTAGTACCAGGAGGACTAGCGCAGAAGCCAGGAGAGGTTGACGCAGAGCCAGCTAGAGGCCACGCAGAGGTAGCCAAAGGTAGCCAGGAGCTACACAAAGCCAGAGAGGGCCAGCGTGTGAGACACATAGGCTCTAGAGGCTGACGCAGAGCCCAGAGAGGTTGACACTGGACCAGAGAGGCTAACACTGGGCCAGAGAGGCTGACACAGAGCTTAGAGGCAGCACTGGGAGATTTTTCATGGGACAGACTGAGAGCTGGAGAGCCCGATAGGGTGACGCACTCCCTATCAGAGTGATGCAGAGCAACAGAAGCTGCATTGTTGTTGTGGGATTGTTCATCCGGTGATTTAGTCGGAATATCTATCTCCAACTGAGAGGTACTATTGTCGAGGGCATTCTCTATTGTGTGAATCATTTTTGGCACCCAAGTTGTATTCTGAAACTGCATAATAATAAAACCCTCCAAATAGCTGCATCGGTTTTCCTGCCTTGGGTTTTTCCGGGGACATTAGTCTAAAAACAACGGTGTCACTTGTGTGCTTGTTTACTTTCAGTCGTTGATCTGTATGTGTTGATATTGTGCTTGTATTTATTTTCAGTATTTACATGGTAAATAACTTGTTAACTAATTCAACAAGTAGGAAGAAATAAATCAGTTAGCACAGAAAGAATTTCTAACAGGTTAAACTTAGAAATTCCAACATGGTATCAAAGCGTGGTTTCACATCACAGGATAACTGAAGGCATCAGCCAAGCAGAGCAGCAGCAACAGAAATAGTTGTCCCGAGTGACAGAAGTTGTTCCTAACAGAAAGCAACAAGGAAGGGGTGATGCAGAGAGCCTGCGTCATCAGTTCGAGCCAGGAGGAGGATCAGCATTGAGGCAGAGAGGAGCAAACCTGACCTACGTAGTGCCAGGTCATCTTTCTCAGTCAAGTAGGATCAACGTTGTGGCCAGGAGGTGCAGATTTTGTTGGTACCGGGATTGCGCAGAGCCTAGAGGCTCAGACCTTCAGATTGTTGAGGCATAGGAGGTTGTGGGTGAGTTGCAGAGCGAAGCTAGTGGGGTACTGTGGTCAGAACAGTACCTAACAGGGCAAGACCAAGGTGGAGGGAGTTGTTGTCGAGGATTTCTGGCCAAGAAATCTGGATCAGTGGTGCAGTTGCACAAACAATCGGAGAGGGGCATCTCGACATTGGCAGAGGGATTTCCAGAAGGGAAATCGAGGCTCAGAGGGAGTCAAACCAAGAACTTCCAGACGGGAAGTTGAGAGACTCAGCGGGAGTCGAACAGAGGACTTCCAAGAGGGAAGGAGAGACTCGAAAGAGTCGAAAGAGGAGCAGCGAAATGGCTGTGAATGGGCTGAGAGATCAAGATAGACTGGACGGAGCTTCCAACTTCGTAGTCTGGAAGGACAAGATCTTGTCCATTTTAGACAGGTATTGCATCAAGCACTTCGCCTTGAAAACGATAGCGATCCCAATTGACCCGGCTGAAAATGAGAAGTACGAAGAGGCAATGGCCAGGGCTAAGTGCATCATCCTTGACGGGGTCAAGGATCATGTGATACCACATATTGCCGAGAAGGGTACGACAAATGAGATGTGTTATGCCCTGAAGAAGTTGTATCAGCATACTTCTGTGCAAAGGAAGATGCTTCTAGAAAATCAACTGTGGTCATACCAGATGCAGAGGGGAGAGAAGATAGATATCTTCCTTGGGCGATTGATAGAGATCCAGGACTAACTGACTTCCACAGGGGCCACGTTGGATGAGGAGATGTTGTTGAGGACCTGTTGTGGCCACCAACAACCCCCCTCCTTATGAAGTATTATTGCTAATACTAAATAAGTGGGGACCCTCAGTAAAAATCAAAAAAATCAATTAGTGTTACATTTTCTTTTTTAGATGAAACTTACAACATCATGGACTTAGGAAAATACCTTGAAAAATCTAAAGCACCTAAGTTTCATAATGAAGAAAATTAAATTCACTCCTTAAAGGATATCGCATCGTGCAAAGAATGATAGGATACACCTTCTAATGAGTTAAAATGACAAAAAGCGAGATTGCGACGCGAAACCTCATCTCATCGCATACACTGAAGAAACACTCACATTTAAAAAACTCTAACAAATCGCCGATATGCGATATCGCATATCGCACATCGCAGAAATCACATGAATTACACAACGATTACTACGATCTGCGATATTGCGATAATGCGATATTGCGATACTGCGACCTTGTGATAAAAAAACAGCACGATGATATTGCGATATTGCGATACTGCGATCTGCGACATCGCAAAGCAAAATCGCGGGACCTCTCCATCACAGTTGGTTCTGACTCATTATTCGAGAAAACTTTTTAGCCAAGAGTTGGTCATGTATTTTAATGCGAATTAATGAGTTATTGCCAGTTGTTAATGAAGTAGGGTGTTGTGTTTTTCGAAGAAATAGCTGACGTAAGGTGGCATGTTTTGCATATCTTCGACATTTAAAAGTTTTCCTGTCATTAGTCTTTTATCATTACTTCCACCTCAATGTAAATTGCAGGAAAGAAGGACGAAGCGTTATACAGGGTACTATGCAGAAAACTATGAGGAGGAAAGACAGCGTTCCAATGTACATTTCGGAAGGCACACCTAATCCACTCAAGGAAGAAAAAGAGCCGCAGGACTCTTCTGAGGCGTCTATCACAGATTTCTCATATGCAGCCATGGTTGAATGGGTACTGAACGATGCTGATACCAGAAACAGACAGTTTAATTCTTAGGGTCAAGAGCTCACGGAATCACTATTTCTACAAATTTTGAGCTTTATACCGAATGAGAGAAAAAGGCGCAAGAGGCAAAAACCGCATCAGGGAAGCCCGGATCAAGAAACAGAGGCAGTTTCCGATCGCGCATCGCTAATAAAAATTGCTCGAAAAGGAAGGTCCCTAGTTACTCAGTCACCTGCGAGCCCCGAAAATTGCAAGAAATCAGCGATAGAAACAAACTGGAAACAAAAGACTGAAGGAAAAGCAGAAGCAGTCCAAGGGTTAACCAAGTTGAAATGGGATTTTTACCAGGTATACATGGTAATGATACAGTCATTGGAGGATTCTCAAGTATATCATCAATTTTACTGAGAAGATAATGCCAGCTCTTGCCTATTCTGTTTGCTTAACTCAACCAAAGACGGAAGACAGTCAACCGACTCTACTCAGGAAAATACTGAATGCTTGCGACATTAAGGAGTAGATTTAGAAATAGTTAGATAGTAGATTTAATTTTAGAAATAGTTTTGCTTAGAAAGAGG